>OZ025261.1:11914734-11988562 GCA_964019135.1 Arenicola marina | reverse complement strand
CAAGGTGGACGCTGAGACTTTATTATTAATAATGGCCTTTTCTTTTCCGTCTTCCGCGACCTTTAAGCAGTGTGATGGATGACTTCTGGCCCTATAGACTGGTTGGTGCAACGTGTTATTATGCCATACATCGTCATAAAACAACGTACAATGATCATGTGACAAATAATTTCATTACTGCTCGAATTTGTATGAATTCCACTCCCTATTAGTTTCTTTATGTGATTTTACTACAACAATTTACCAGTCACACGCACGGTGAGCAATCAATAAAATTGTGTCTGGAATAAAACGTAAGGTAAATCACTGGTGTGAAGACGATGATGTGAGACTAAAGTGTGTGGAAATGCATTCACACATAGTCCATATATACATATATACCATACACTGTATATACCATCCACCACGAGTTGCCAAGATACCTCCCACGCACACGTCGACTGTTTAACCGTTAGCTGACACTTTCTCAAGCCCCGCTTGAAACTGGGTTGTCACATGCACTGCATGTTCACAAGGAGTTCTCTGTATGAGTTTGCTTAACCTTTAACACCTCTTAACCCTGTTGGTACCACATGCGCCTATTCGCCGAGAGAGATGCAGTTTTCTAAATGATGGGCCATTGGTGAGCGTGTGAGACATGCAGTCTCCCTCCTCTCTCTATACGTCTCTCCCCGCCTGTCTCTCTCTGCCTGTCTCTCTCTGCCTGTCTCATTTCCTCTGTCTATCCCTCTTTTTCTCACTCTCTCTCTCACTTCGTTCTGTCCGTCTCTCGCCCTCGCTCTGTCTGCCTCTCCCTCTTTGTCTGTGTCTTTCTCCCTTTCCCTATCTCGTGTTCTCTAGCTTTGTTTCTGTCTCTTTGTCGCTCACTGTCTGTTTCTCTGTATTCTTCTCTCTGCTTGTCTCTCCCTGTCTTTCTCTCTCTTTCTCTCTCTCTCTCTCTCTCCCTCTCTCTCTCTCTCATACCGCTCTCTCTTTTTCCCCCTCCCCCTCTTCTCTCTTAGTCTTATAGGTGTACTGCACATAATATCATTACATAACGTATGTTATGCCTCACGTGGTAGGTGTATGTCCATATTCCTATATTAATATCTTACACCCACCTATTTTGCTTGGCCTGGAAGTATAGACATATTACGTGGCTTCCCAGGGCCCATGTCACCATAGCGGGTTACAACAGAAGTAGCTATATCACCCCCGTCAGTCAATCCGGGAAGTGAATGGATACGGTGAAGTGTGGGGCTTATTGGGGATCGAGTGGTTGCAATACAAGAGTCGTCATGGCATAGGGCACATTGAAAGGGGTCTGGAGGCCTGGGGTCTGGGCGGGGGGGGGGGAATGTAAATGGGCACACGACACTGGCATATTTGAAAAATCGGCATTCGACACTGACGATCAAATTGCGACACTGAGGATCTGAAAAAATGACACCGACTCTCTTGGTTGGCATCCGTCCGTCCGTGAAAAATAGCCATTCGACACGGGGAATTTTGAAAACTCCCCACCGGACACTGGACGTCTATTGAGATTTAGGACACACAGAACTGATCGTAATGGAGCGGAGATCGTAGGCTTCAGGCTACAACATGCTGTGTGCCACTGTCTGGTGGATTCAAGCAGGATGCCATCCCCCCCACCCCCACCACACACACACACCTCACACCTCGTGACAGCCTGACACCCTCATTTATTCCGCGTAACAGTCCGCGTAACGGAATATTCCTACATCGATTGTTGTGCGCGTTGCTAGATATATTTGAGGGTTTTTTTCGCTCCGAGGGTAAAAACATATACCCTACTACATTACAACCGTCGTAACGGTGGCGACGCCATCGCAGTGACAGCGGACCATGTGTCACCAGCCGATGACACTCCAATAGATGTCTGCGTTTTTTTTCAACGTTTTTGCCGATGACACTCCAATAGATGTCGTATTTTTTCTCGACTTGCTCTCTTGTTGCCAGGTGTGTAAATTGTGACGTCGTTGCTGTCCAAACCCTCACCCCACCCTACTCCCACTCACATCCCTCCCCGTCCACCCCACCTCTCCTTCCCCTCCTCTCTCCTTCTCCTCCCTCCTCCTCCTCCTCCTCCTCCTCTCCTCCCCCGTCCCCTCCTCATCCCTCCCCCGACGTGGCTACCCAGAGGGGCGCAGAGGCGTGCTGGTGGGGGTACACATCACCATGGGTGGAGGTGTCCGGGTGAGGGAGGAGAGGTGAGGAGGGAGGGTGGTGGCTCTAGTAAGGGCGGCATGGGTGAGAAATAGGACACAGGGTATAATGATGCTGACATGTCCCGAAAAAATAGAAAAAATAACAGGGATCAATGGACATGAAGAAGTGGTGGACATGAAGGCGGGGGACGCGGGAGGGCGGGGGGGCGTTGGGCTTGGATAATATGGGATTTTATCTATTAATGGTCCGACGCTTTCATTGTAGTATCCACTCGCGAATTCCACCTCCACCCCCCCCCCCCCCACCCCCGCTCCCCTACCCCTCTCTCCCCCTTGCCTCCGCCCTCCGTCCTCCCTCCTCGCCCTCAATCACTCTCCCTTCAAACCCCTCCCCCCCACCAAGCCATTACGGGGTACGGGTCAAGTGCAACGGTTTGTCGCCGTCCACGGCGCGAAGGGTGGGGCGTTGCCAGTGGCGAGGCGAGGGGTGGGGGTGGAGGAGAGAATGTGTATAGATAGCGTAACGGATGAGGCCGTGGGGGGTGCATGGGGCAGCGGGTGGGGTGTCGCCGTCAGAGTGAGATATGGCGGCAGCGGATGGTAGATTACGTCCAGGTGACACACAGACCCCACCCCCCCCACCCCTCAATTAGCTCCGGTTAAACCATGAGCCGGTGTGACGCGAATTCAAATTTAATATCTGTGGAGGTCGCAATAACGTGATCAGGCTTTGCGGTATGACTCTGTGGAATATAATATCGTCTTCGCTAAGCCTCCAAAAGATGCCTCTCTGTGTTCGAAAAGTGTTTTTTGGCATCAGTTACTCTCTAGTATTCCAAATAGATACATGTATTTGCGTTGTTGCTTTAATACTACAATATTATCACGCAAGGTATAATTAGGCTATCATATTAAAAAACACAATGTGCCCAAAGTGTTAGCTATTCGCTTGGAGCACGAGCTCTATTTGGGTCTCACTATGTGCACACATGGCCTACATGCCTTTTGCGCACCTCCGATACCTGCTTCAATTCCGATGCCAATGCATCCGCTTAGTTAGCCAGTAATGCATTCCCTTAAAAAAATTGCTAATCTTCGATCTTCGTGGATCAGTTTGCCAGTAATAGATTCCATTAGGAACTTACTAGTAAGCACTAGGTGTAGAATAGATTTCGCAAACTGACGATGTAGGATCTTTGAAGAACGAAAACGGGAGTGGGTGATGGGGTATTATCTTTGGATCCGCTCAGCGACAATTGACGATCGAAAGGGGGTCTAGATAAATAGAGTGAGATCATCCAAAAAAAAGGTGTAACTGCAGCAGAAATGGGCCTTATGTGGGGGGCCGAGCCCCATGGATCCACCTATGCTTCACCATCATCATACGTGCCCGCCCCCCCCACCCCCACCGGCAACAATACGCCCCCCCCCGTCCACCATCACCCTCCACCCCTCTCCCCACCGCCCTTCCTGCCCACTCGGGGCCGGTCCGATAGTTCAGTGGGCTAGAGCGCTCGCATTGATTGCTCTGACCACCTGAGAGCCTGACGGCGCGTGGATCGATGGTTCGAGCCCCGCTGTGGCCGTGTCTGTGTGGTCGCAGGATAAAGATCCCATGTCTCTCTTCGTAAAGAGTAGGGGGGTTACCCCCGGAGACATGGCTCCACTCTCCTTCCTTCTCCCATTGACGCGATATGATCAAAAGTGGTTAAAGCGTCCTGAATAACCAACCAACCCATGCCCACTCAACCCTAT
Organism: Arenicola marina; assembly: GCA_964019135.1. Taxonomy (NCBI): domain Eukaryota; kingdom Metazoa; phylum Annelida; class Polychaeta; family Arenicolidae; genus Arenicola; species Arenicola marina. The sequence continues at coordinate 11,984,636 of OZ025261.1, read as the reverse complement.
TCCCCGAATCAATGCAAGCCCGCCATCATTGTCGATGTGATTCAATGCAGGCGTCCGTGCGGGTCTATTGGTGACATGGGTCTGCTCCTGTCTGGCTGCACGGCGGGTTCATAATCCCCTTCATCACAAACAGATCCAACGTGCACAAAGAGAGATTCAGTTCAATCTACGCATGTCCATGTATGGTATACTCGGTGCCGAGCTCTCATCGCACGATCCGATAGGCGGTACCAGCTTATCATCAACGAACCAAACAGAAAGGCGCCCTGATGCCCTATAGCGCTGAGAAGGAATGCGAGACTGATTCGCTGATGGCGCATTTAGTGTTGTTGACCCTCACTATTACATACATACACAGACAGACTTTGGCCAAGCGATTCCAGCGCGGATATACATCTCCACAAACAACTCACACTTCAAAGGGCCAAACCCACTGCCGTGAATCACGGTCACCGTGTTTGTCGGTGACTACTCCTTAACGAGAAGCCTGAATTATATCTGCCCCTGGTGTATATAATAGCCGAGAGGCAACCTCCTGGCAGGAATGTGTGGCGCGCGGCATGCCGGGAATTCGGTCGTACTCGCTGGTATCACTTTCCCCGCACACAAAGGTGTCAATTATCGCCCACTCTGTCATTTAACGTCCTAATGAATAACGCAGCGAGGTCCGCGTACCACGTGACCCTGGCTGAAATCCATCTCCCGTGTTCATTTCGCGTCGGTCTGATACGGTGATCACGTGATAACAAGCCATGCGCAATGCTGATCTCAAATCAGTCCCGGTACTTAAAACGTGACTTCGCTTTACAAGTTTCCTGAAAAAAACTTATTGTGTCGCAGGAAAAGCCAGTGACAAATAATGCTAGCCAGTAAATAAACCGACGGTTTATTATGTGTTCCGACTGGTTCCCAGGATGGATTAATTTTTGTTGGTTTTAGTAAGGAACCAGGCTTGTGTATAATTAATCATAGTCGACGGCAGAACAACCCTTGTCACTGTCATGTCGCCCAATACCGTTGTTGCATGGCATAATGAAATAATAATAGCCAAATATAACGTCGTACGGAGCCCGGCAATGCAGGCTTTGCGCCCCCCCCCCATCCCCACCCCCCGGCCATCCCTCTCACATGGGGGGGGCTCAGTGACTGCCAAGTACCTTGGATAACTCGATCACCCCACTTCAAATATGCTCCCCTCCCCTCCCTCCCCCATCTATAAACCTGGATTGCTCTCATACATGTACGCAACTACATTATCGTATAATTAGGTCTGGCATTATACCACAGTCCATATTTACTGCTGTAATACCACTGTCCTGTGACAAATCGATAAAACAGACACACTCAGACCGGCTTAACACGCATAAAAGGTTTATGTCTATTAGGTGCACCGGTGGCTCGGAAATATCGTAGTGGCACTATGAACCTCCTATATCGATACATAACGTGTATCGATCTTGAGGCAGCCTGGATGGTTGAGTCGCTTTGGTTTGGTTAATTCTTGGCCCGACCGTGGTACTGATTCACTAGTATTACCAAACCTCTCGGCACATAACACACGCTATACGGATGAGTAGATCTACTCGAAATCGTTAAAACTGATGTGCTTCTAATTTAATTTCTGTCGGTTGTTTGGAAGCTGGTTACTCACCCCTGATGGCGGTCGAACTTTAAGGCATTTCCCAGTGTTATCCTCCCCTGGTTTGTGCACCGTCACGCGTACGCCAAGTTGTCCCTTCATGCCTTTCATCTTCACCATGGTCTGAGTCAAATGTGAGCTATTATTGCGGCTGATATCCAGCAGAACGAACACCACGGATCCGCCCCATAGAGTTTATTATCCCCTGATAAAGTCGCTCATTTTGCTACGATGATGTTGGGATGCTGTATCCGTCTAAGTGTCCTCGCCCTCTCTGACGTCACTAAACGCGCCCTCTCTGACGTCACGAAACGCACCCTCTCTGACGTCACTGAAATGGCGAAACGTCAGCACGATGAGTGGTCCTAGGCGGTTGTGGTTGACGGAGCAAGGAAGGAGGCTTCAGAGTGGAGGTATGGGCGGTATAAACAGTACTCTAATGATAGACCTACGCCCAGTGGTCAGGTAACACCTTCGCGCATGCCACCTAATGGACAATAGCCTCGTCCGGGTGAATTTTATCCCTGAATATCACGCCCGTTGCACTGTTTCCTCGCGCCGGCCGGCCAACCAGAAGGTGTTTCATAGACCAGAGACGTCCAGGTGCGAATCCAGAGTCAATAAACGAAGGCCGCAGACTTCAATATCAATACGAGAAGCACTTCTAAATCTTTGTCCAAAGAAACTTCTCGTTAATGTCATTACTATGGAGGCGGGCTCCTCGGTTCAGGTGTTGCTGCGATAGTGAATGCGTAACGCGGATATGACGACCAGGCACACTTGGCTGTGGTTTCCTGCCCTTTATATACACACAGCGGTGGGCAAAACAAGACCAAACAACCAACGCGCTGGCTTCATGCAGGCGCCGAGGAGCGAGTGAGTAAGGTGAGAAGGTGGGTGAATGAATAAGTGAGGTGAGGTGAGTGTCGGTTGTCTAAGCGCGCGCTGCATGCTGGGCCAACCTTGCGGCTTTTACCAATCGCCGCCCGCTGGTTCGCCTCGTCCGGCGAATGCTTCCTGTTGGCCTCATGGCGCGCGCGAGGTCATTCATGCGTGTAGCGCTGGAAATCACCTCCAGCGTCCTACCCCACCTGACTACCCCTATCCCAACCCTCCGCCCTACCCAATCCGTCAGCCCCCTCCCTACACCGCCTCACTTGCCCGCCCCCCCCCTACTCCATCTCACTACCTCTCACCCTACTCCACCTCACTACCTCTCACCCTACTCCACCTCACTACCTCTCACCCTACTCCACCTCACTACCTCTCACCCTACTCCACCTCACTATCTCCAGCACCCCCTCCCCGTCCCTGCCTCACCCGTCACCCAGGCCTAACATGCAAAGTGAAGAAACCTACTGGCACAATTTCGCCAACCCCCCCCCCCCCACCCCCTCCACAGCCGCCCCTCCCCTCCTCCTCACAAACAAACGCACGCGCACGACCCATACCCGCTTGCTACCAGAGTCCCCTTTCAGCCCCGCACATAGATATGCAACCATCTGTGGGTCTCCCCCGCCCTCCGTCCTTGGCAGTAAACTTGGAAAGGACAAACCAGGCAGAATAATTACCCCCATAATAACATTATTCACGTGTATTGGTTCTCATGGCTCAGCGGTTTATGAGTGTTGTGCCCATAAAGCACTTCATCCAGTCATGTACTTTCATACCAAGAGTTGTGGCTGCCATATGGGGTCCCAGAAATGAAAATTTACGAGCTGAAGTTCCCGATGGTGTCTTTATTTCGTGCGCACTTGGATTGTACTTTTTTCTTAGCTTTTCTTAACTCATGTCGGCAATTCTCTACATTTCTCCCTTTCTTCTCTCTATATACATATTTCTTTCTCTTTTATTCTCTCTTTCTCTCTCCCTGGCTCTTTCTCTCCTCGATCAATTAAAGCCATTGTGGAGCACGCCCTAAGGCAGACAGTATAACAGTGCCATACAGTGTTCGGTGGGTGGACGCCGTAAATCTGCAAAGGCTTTCTCGAAATCTCAAAGATTCATCCGCGTTTTGGAATCGCTTGCAGTTTTGAGTCACAACATCTCCATTTTCTGGCCCCCCAGCGGGCAGGTGGTCAGCAGGCTGGCGGAGGCTTTTCAAATAGATAAACTGATCGGAGGCAGGGCATCGCTGATGCCCTCCTGGCCTTTGTCAGAAAGACCGTTGCGCTTAATCGGAAAATATTGTGACATTTCAACTCGCAGGTCACAGACCCAGCGGGATGATTTGTAATTTCGTTTTCAAACTGTCTAGCCATCTCCCTCGAGCCAGATGTTTCGTACAGAGTATCTTTCGAAATCTTGCATTGAAGTCCCCTCCGAAGGACATACCTTCAGACCCAATAAAAGTCCAAACTGGATTTCGATTCCGCTGCCTCACGCTACGTGCATAAGCCCTAATAGGATTTTCCTTTTGACTTTTACCTGCAAAATTTGGTGACGGCTGAAATTGGTTTTAATTTCGTCACTTTGAATAGCACGGGTAGTTTGACCATATGGGGTCAGTCCATGGGATGGGAGGACGAGTCTTGGTGGGAGGGGGGGGGGAGGGGGAGGGGGCGGAGGGCGGGGTGCGGGGTAGGGTAGGATAGGGTAGGGAGCGAGGGGTGGACAGCTGGCTGATGGGGTTGCACATGGCTGAGTTTATGCGTTCGGGGACCCATGGGTCGTCACATTATCTTCGGCACGTGGCCAGTCTAATATATTCGCGTTTCGCCCCCAGCGACCACCCTATATCCTCGGCACAGGTGCCTTTCAAAAACGGCTGAAGACTGCGTTGGTACCAGGGGGGCGGTAACCCATTGTCCGTTGGACAGATCACCATTAAGGATTTCTCTCGCAAACCCTACCCACTTTTCAAAAGGTAACCACCGGAGATACAAAGTGGGTACGTACTGCACACTGAAAGGAAGGCTTGGGCGAATGAAGGGGCGGGAGGGTCAATTTCACTCTAGGTCCAGTCCCCTGATCCAATAGAACTATAACAATAAGACGTATCATTTATTTATCTTTGTCAGATCAATGATTTACCCCGTTGCCTATCTTCGTGTAAAAGGTTTGATCTTTATCTCTGTTATCCCGATCTCTTTACATTTATCTGAATACACACTATTCCTCTTTATAACTCCATTATTTGGTGTGACTTACTCCTTCATACGCACTCTACACTTTTGTCCTCTTCCTTTCCCTTTCTCTCTCTCTCTGTCTCTCAATCTCTTTATCTCTCTCGCTGGCTCTCTTTCTCTACCAACCTCCCCCTGCTTGACGATGTCTCGAAATGTATGTTTTCTCAACGAATCTTGGCCTAATTGACCACCACTATATAATTTATTGCAGGGCACCTTACCTGACCCACCCTGAGGTCTTGATCATTCTGGCTTGTAAATTTCCTCAATAGCATCGACTGCCATGGTATTGCAGCAGCAAGGATACAGGTGAACATTATGTGTTTCTGCAGCATACTGCCCCAATGTCACGTCGTACAGTGTCTTACCCTCGCAACAAGTGCCATTCCACCGCATCAAAGGCTTTACTAAAACACATTTACTCGGGTTGTAAAACCCTTGCATGTGACTTAGCCTACAGCGACGGTTCAAGCTTCATGATCACTACAGAGATAGTTTCAATTTCTAAACATCCGTTTTGCATATGCTAACGAGATCTGACGAATTCGTTGCCGCTGCTGAAACTTAGGGCCACCCACGTTGACTGGTCATTATAATACTCTTGATGAGGCAGGCGAAACATGGTCTGACCGTCATATGATGCCCTGGAACTTGCATGTCTTCTCCTGCCCAGACTATATATAGACCAACGCAAGGCAAACAATATAGTTTAAGATCATTACCCATGCCTGGCTGGTGTGATATCATTGCAGACTATGTTGTAATTCTTAGTTTCTATGTGATGCACAATATGTAGTTTAGCCAGCTGACAACGTGAACCACACAGGGTACTTTGGGAGTGAAGCGTTTGACACGGGACACAGTCCATTTATAAGTAGGAGAGAACTGGACCACGAGAACACTACCTGCAATCAAGTGGCTCCTCGTGATCCGTGCAATGTGTCATGCATGTCTTCAATACTGTCAAGAAAACGGGGTTCGTTTCTCGTCCGCCCGGGCGTTCAGTTAAAAGCAGTGACCACGCGTGGGGTCATTGAAAGAACTTTTTTTTTGGGGGGGGGGGGGGGGTTGGAGGAGGGGGGCGGCTTCCTCATACGAGATGTTTCTTCACTATTGTTGTTTATTTACACGCGTGATGTGCTTCTTTAATGACAATGAAAACAATCAAAATCAGAATCATTTTATTTGTTTGGTCAAGCAAACATAGCAGAACAGAACAAACACAAATGCAATGTGAAAAAAAATTCAACCATAGGGACAGTAGGGTGGATTGCTTGACCGAGGAGACCCCATTAAAACCACCGAGCAGTCGCTAGCATGGGGCCCCCTCAATGCTGATGCCCACATCACATTCAAGTCTAAAATGATAACCGCCCACGAAAACACATGTCAGGCAATGTCAGCGTATTACACGGGTGTCACTGGCGACCAAAAATGGACCAGAAACGAAAAAAGGTCGCCTTCCTCATGGATGCAAGGTACGCTGTGATCGCCTAGAAGCAGTGCCTCGTGCCTGGATTGGGCAATTTACAAAATGCATCCGTGACAGTTTATTACTTCGTTCCACCTTAAGTGGTTAAAGGTACAACGATATATACATGTTTTGCATGTTACATATTTGTGCATATAGGTTATGTGATAATTGAAAACCTTTGGACAAATGATTTTGACCAGCTCGCAACACCCGACCATCACTCTCTCCAAACGATGTGTATTCAGACCCATAACACAAGCTGTTCATCTCGTCTTCTTTGCTTGCCACCACATTGTCCTCAACACACCTCTGGTATCACTAGTGAAATGCTATCCTTGCACTTGTTTCGCAGGAGCGACAACAATTAAGTGGCCCATCTGTCATATTTACGGGGCCAAACATTGACGTCTGAAGGGCCTTTGACAAGGTTGACCGGGGCGGCTATTCACTACAGTGCTGTACACCGGACAAGACCAACGACAGGTCCTTCCTTGCCCGAAGCGGAGAGATATCACATATGTGAGGCCGGGGCCTGGACAATGACCGCGGTCAGAGCACCTGCTGTGATTCGGACGAGTTGCAGTGAGGACTGCAAATGAGTAGAGCTAGGTGAGAGAAGGTTGGGGGGGGGGGCTAGACAGATTGAACGGAAGCACGGGCGATCCGCAAATTGATGTTCCCATCGCATGACACCTTACGTGAAAACGACCAATCTGGGACACTTGGCAAATTTACCACGAGAAGCAAAAACAGGTCATTGAAAATTGAAAAGCGAGTGTGTTGTATCATTGGTGACGGTGTAAGCCTAGCGGCTACTTAAACTTCAGGACCCGACCACGCGGTGTGAATACCAGCAAATATTTCTTAATGCACATCAAAGCGTGACGTGTCTTGTAAACTGTAAACATAAAAGACAGGGACCCAAGTCAACCCCTGTGTATAAAGTTTTGCATTATCACTCTTAAACCCGTCACCTGAGTTTATTCGGCTTCGTTTATTGCCCAGTTATTTTCTATTTCGGTTCGAGGATCTGGGAGCGTCGCTTGTTGATGTCGTGCATATACCTCTAGGTTCTTGCTGTGCTATTGCGTAACACAATAAACTTACATAATTTACATCGTAACATGGACGATTATAACTATTACACAATCTGAAGGTAGGTCATCTTCTGTTTTCTGCACATGCAAGGTACATGTATATATAGTAACCATTGTACACGTACAGCAACACGTTATATGCTGACAATTTTTTTTTTCATTTCAATTTTTCTTAGACCCCCTGTTCAGTAGAGAACAAGCGTGTACCCGGGTAGGAGGGAGAGAGTAAGATTGCTATCAGTGTTTGGTCACTGAGTACTCAGTTTGTTGGCGCCTGCAACGCCATGGTTGCCTAGCGACACCACCCCCGATACAATACACTGTCACTACCCACTCCCTTACCTCCACCGCCGCCACACTACCCACTCTCTACCTTCCCCATTGTCACACCACCCTACCACACCACCCCACCACCCCCATTAGAACAGTAATAAGTTATAATTAGAGACACACGTTTGGCTGTCGGCGCATTCATGAACAATCCGAGGGACAAACTGACAGACCGACCGGCTGACAGAGCAGACAGGCCCACACTTAACATCTCGTAACTGTGACATAAACACGTCACACTAATAAGCGACTTCACCGCAACGATAAAATACGACTCTGATATGCACCATATATACAGGGAGAACCAAAGGTATTGTCGGAAAGGTATGATGTTCAGGTGATGAAGACAATATACATGTATCTGGAGAATGGACAAAGATTTTTTTTCGATCTTGGAAGAGAATAGAGTCTGTGTATGTAATAAAAAATGGATGATAGATCGAAGCAGCAATGTGCCACTTTTGTGCATTAATAAAATTCTAGCCAGAGACCACGTTGTCATGCATATGACACCGATGCAGCCAACTTATCAATCATGCATTTTTAATAACCAAAAATTGTATGGACATAACTATGAATCGGAAAAGTACAATTCCAAGGTGAAAGATATTTTCTTTGTTACAATGAAACGATTGCTTGCTTTGTAATACTGTGAACTGACTAGTACATTGTAATCTGCCTGCTTTAGTAATGGCGATAAAAAGAGTTTGTGACACTTTAATAAATGTTTTATCTTTCCTTTTATCGAATTTTACAAGAGAAGGTTAGCCTAGATGGGATCCTAGGCATAAGGACGAGAGATGCGTTAGCGTTTCCACCTCACAGATAGATCTAGGAGCAATTACATTTCTTAAACAATGTTTCCCTCTTTCGGGGTTCCAGGGAGCTGTTTATCTACATGGAGCTCATGGAAAAGCATAGATATCCCATGTTAGATGCCTTATTCCGCCGTCACACGAAAAATAAGTTTGATCAATGCGGTACTGCAGGTAACTTCGAACCAGGTTTCACTTCCCCACCCCTCTCCCCCTTCGCTCTTCCAGTCACTCTAGTGACTGGGGTTTTTTTATTACACGAGGCGCTAAGGTCAAGGCATCTAACACAATACAAGCCAAGACATGTGTCTGGTTGGGCCCATGGAAGAGCTGCACCCGTTACCTTCACCCCACTAGACCACCCACCCCCAACCCCTCCCCCGCCCCCCCTCCACCCGCCCCAACCCCTCCCCCGCCCCCCTCCATCCGCCCCCCTCCACCAGCCCCCAACCCCTACCCCGCCCCCTCCACGCCACCGTCTCTAATCCCGTCCCGACTTTTTGACTCAACTTTTGTTCGTCATTGACATGAAGCATGAAATTCACCTGCAACTTTCTGCAACTCAGAAAACCCTTTAATGAATAATCTTACACCTCCCCCCTCCCCATGACAACCTCTATCCCTGACTCCCCCCTCTTCAGGCACGTGTATCTGGCATGCCGATGTCATTTTACCATTACGAGTGTAGCCAAGGTGTATCGCCCCCACCCCACCCCACCCCCTCCCACTGCAGGGCATCCGACAGCCAGGCCCCCATTTCTAACCGTCTCTGTGCCCGTCACCGACATGCCTCCGATATCCCATTGCAAAGCAGTTTAAACCTTGGACATCCCTGGAGGACTGAACTGGTCAAACACTTCCGCACCTTCTAATGTGGAGAATTGAATTTTGTAAAAAAAAAATATATAAAATTTGGAGTTGACTTCACGTCATTTTCATCAAAGCATGCATGAATTTGACCCACAAATTTCCCCTCCGGGTACCCTACGCCCCTAGTCTAATTCACCACCAGCCCGAACTCTGCGGGACAGGTGCGTGGTTCGCGTGACCCATGGTAGCTCCACTCCACACCCTTGCCAGCGTGTCAGCTACTTATCACCGGTGACATGGTCACCCCAAGACGTTGGTCATAATTAGAGAAAGGTGACGGCTGTGTGTGACCCGGGAATGAGGGAGGGGGGGGGGTGATGGGGGAGGGGGTAGGGGGGCGGACGGTGGGCGGGCGGTGACTATGTCCCTCCAAGCAAACATCTCTGTTGTCGTCTTGTTGAAGATATATGTATGTCTCTCCGTGACCGACACGTTGATAACAATGGGTATAACTCTGACATTATGCCCCCCGACTACCGCCATCTCCACCCACCCCCCTCCTACCACCCCACACACACCCTCCAATTTCCCGCCCCCACCCCCGCCCTTACCTTCACGTTCCCTTCAACTGTCCGAAGGGTCAATTCTGATGACATGTCGCGCGCGAGCTTTTTGAATTGCTCACGTGCAACTCTGACCCCGCCATACACAGAGGTCAGTCTTGGTCATCTTACCACCAGCGGATCTCAGCTAGTGAAAGCCCTTCTCTTCCCTCACCCCCCCCCCCCCGCCCCCGACCCCCCACCCCCTCCTACTCTCGATCTTCATACCCTCCTTGGTGAACGCCTTGACCACAGCCGGAACGTCAATCTTGGTCACTCCATGGTCACTGCAGTGCATCACTTCATCTACAACGCTATCGTTCAGGGCACACCAAGTACAAACTTGACAGATGGACGACACGTTCGTAATTAACATAATGGACAGCGAGGGCAGGGTAATAGGAGTACGGTGGTTGACCCAATTATGACCCCTATTTACCCCTTATTATCGTCATTTTTGAATTACGATGACCTTTTCATGATCACCTTTGTGCATGGGGGATGTAGAGGGTAAGGTGGGATTCTTGTTTTCCTAAACTTGATAGTTGCTAGGACAGAATAAACTTTTCCATGAATTATGTACCGCTCATATCCTGTGCCATAAAACTGTTCGTGTATACAACTGTCAACATACATAATGGATACCGAAATATTTTATTCGAATTTTATTATTTAAGATACAATGTACCCATCGTATCGTTTTGCATAATATTGTGTCACGTTTATAAACTTCATTCATTCATTCAGCGTGCACGTTCTATTGATTGAAGACAAATACATGTTTTAATATTGTTCCTGTCGATGTTTATGCATTACTAAGGCATTCACGTCCCGAACCCTGAACTATTCAGGTTCCCGGATGTAGCGTCATAGAACACGACAGATGTTTGTAATAAAACCCGTTTAATAGTAACGTTGACTATGTCGAAAGACGTATCTTACGACTCGCTATGGATCGAAGCCTCATTAGCATTTTAATAATTCACACAGCAAAGGCTTCCACATTCATTTGGTTAATACATCATTACATTAATACGTCATCGTCCAGGGAGACTTTAATGCATACCGATTATTAACATCACCACCTTAATATCAAACGCTCGGCTTTGTCTGTGAAACCTGGTTGATTTCAATGATGCATTCGACAAGCAGGTGAGCGTGATTTTAATGTAAGCAGGAGAGAGAAGAAGACGAATGGGTTGATGTGGGTGTGTATGTGGAATGGGGTGGGAAGGGAGGGTAATATGGTCCTCGGTTGTTGGGGATCAAGTTCCCGAACCCATGATGTGCAACTTCCTGTCAGTGTTACCGCATACATGTAGGTATACGTATCGTGTGTAAGACCGCATCTCCCTCTCTTTATGCCACAGAACAGTCTATACGTCACCGCTACTGGTCTAGGTTTTCTAGGAGTTAATATATTGGTATCGGCATTGCACTAATTGCTCATCCGATACGCTGGGCATACCGCGAACCTTTTTTACTTTGTTTGTCTGGTCAGTGCCAATACGACAAAACTTCATGACCCAACAATCAATCCATCACACTATTATCTCCACTTCATCTTGGACAAAGTGACATGTGAAAATGAAGAGAACACTGAGCAGCGCTGATACAAAGGTTTTGACTCCTTTACATATGGACGGGGCAGTCGAGAGGTCGCATCCTCGATGGAGGATTCAAACTCCAACCACAGAGTAGATATTATACCCACGCCGTTCCCCATAATATGTCTGGGACAGGTCCACTCTGTCATGCCGTTGCAATCAGTTATTCCATGATACCAGGTTTCATTGCCCAATGTAGCCTTACTGTACAAACAAGTGTGCGCTGAGGTGTGCGTTGAACAGAAACATAATATTATCCTGTGCAGCCTAAAAAATATATCCTGTGAAAATGTATCCTGTCTTGGTCGTCCATCTCTGTGGGAATTCAGATGGCTATGCATGTGTATGAGAATCAATGGGGATTAGTTTGCAAATATGACTTTTTTTTTTATTGCATTAAAGTCCCCCCTGTGAGCATATCTCGCATAGTGTCTGAGTTTTATTGCCTTTATATAGCGCATAACACGCACTGTCATCATCATCATCATCATCAAGGGGTTATGGGAGCAAACTCCTGAGTTGGGGCCTCTCCAACCTTTTATCCCCTTACGCCGGCGTTTTATGTTCTATTTTATCCTTACTGTACAAACAATGGCATAAACGACAACCGACCATCTTCATAATTGTCATCATTATGAAATCAACCGGTGCGCTGATCTATAACACAACATTCTTCTGTATGGCCTGTATGCAAAACTATTCTCTTGTTCATCTCTGTGGGAAAAGACCGTCTGACACAGACGTGGTTATCCCACGCTCTATTTGCATACATTTATTTGCACACACATCATACAATTTGCACGGAAATTAGAGGAGGTATAGGAGTAGTTAATCAACCATAAACTTTATTTGACATGGAATTATAAGTTATTTAAAGAGTTCATCAAATGACGAATTGTCCGGGAAATGATAGATTAAATGGACAAACATAAAAACGATGATGTACTTATGTTCAAACATCCATATAAAAACTAGTCATATAAAGACAGCATTCCATGAAATATTATTAGGCATTTACCCCCCACCCCCTTCTACTCCTCCCCGCTCCTCCAATCGCCCAATCAACATGATATATTTACCAGTGTTCTAACAATTGACCTAACCATACCATATTCACACAATAATGCTGGTATCACTCCGTACCACCTTCTGACTTCACGTCTTGAAGGTTATTGAAGGTGTCCGCACCTGTGCCTTGAGACGCACAGGTAAGGCAGAGGCTAATTAACCCCCTTCCTTGCCCCGCCCACGGGGAGGGCCTCACGTCATACATTAGGACAAAAGTCGGGGGCGGGGGAGGTAGTCTTCAATTTGTACCCCGTCTCTAAGGACAATTGTCTCGGCGTAACCGCCCCCACCACCTGTTGAAATCACTTACCACCCCTAATACGTAAGCCAGGAATGCCGCGGGCGGTTTGAATCGCGTGGCTCAGTGGTCGGTAGGTCGGTCCGTTGTGTTGGTTGGTTGGTGTCAGTTGACACGAAGGCAATGGGATATGACTGTAGTATAGTGACAATCGTTGTGGTGGTTTACCATGGCGGGTCGTGGTGGGGCGGTGGGGGGGGGGGGGTGGCGAGGGGGTCGAGGGGGGCTGGGTGACAGGTGACATGGGTAAGACCGGTAATCTCTCACCGGCTGTCGTCAAGTAAACAACGTGGCGAATAACACATGAACCTCAGTGGTCTACCCCATGCAGATACCCCATAAGTCACCCCCCCCCCACCACACACATCCCACCCCATCTTAGCCCATGCCACTCCCAAGCAACCCCATCCCACCCCCACCCCACCCCATCCTAGCCCATCCCACCCCCATTCCACCCCACCCCACCCCTCCCCAAACCCACCCCACCCCACCCCACCCCTTCCCCATTCCCTCCCCACCTTCGTCTCCCGCCACATTTTCCAGTAAACGCCTCCCCTCATTCCTCCCTTACCTTCACCACCCCACCCCCTACACGTGTCAGGTACGACAGGTATGTTGACGCAGCCTGCCCTCTCCCCAGGCTCCCCTCTCATATTGCTTGGTTCCCTGGCGACCGGTGTGGGTCGCAACCTGTAATTTGACCAGAGTTGTGATTATCACATCAAAGCCGAGGGAAGCTTATAACACATGTAGACCTGTAGACTGTGTTACCTGGTGCTTTAAGAAGTACTGGCCAGGGAATGACGGAAAACGATTATCTTTCTCTCTTCCCCTCTCCTCCACTCTCTCTTCCCCTCTGTCTCTCTCTCTCTCTCTCTCTCTCTCTTCCCCTCTATCTCTTGCCCTCCATATCTTCCCTTTTCTCTCCTGCCCTCCATATCTTCCCCTTTCTCTCTTGCCCTCCCTATCTTCCCCTTTCTCTCTTGCTCTCCCTATCTTCCCCTTTCTCTCTTGCCCTCCCTATCTTCCCCTTTCTCTCTTGCCCTCCCTATCTTCCCCTTTCTCTGTTGCCCTCCCTATCTTCCCCTTTCTCTCTTGCCCTCCATATCTTCCCCTTTCTCTTTTGCCCTCCCTATCTTCTCCTTTCTCTCTTGCCCTCCCTATCTTCGCCCTTCTCTCTTGCCCTCCCTATCTTCCCCTTTCTCTCTTGCGCTCCATATCTTCCCCTTTCTCGCCTGCCCTCCCTATCTTCCCCTTTCTCTCTTGCCCTTCATATCTCTCCCTTTCTCTCTTTCCCTCCCTATCTTCCCCTTTCTCTCTTTCCCTCCCTATCATCCCCATTCTCTCTTGCCCTCCCTATCTTCCCCTTTCCCTCTTGCGCTTCATATCTTCCCCTTTCTCTCCTGCCCTCCCTATCTTCCCCTTTCTCTCTTGCCCTTCATATCTCTCCCTTTCTCTCTTTCACTCCCTATCTTTCCCTTTCTCTCTTTCCCTCCCCATCTTTCCCTTTCTCTCTTTCCCTCCCTATCTTCCCCTTTCTCTCTTGCCCTCCATATCTTCCCCTTTCTTTCTTTCCCTCCCTATCTTCCCCTTTCTCTCTTGCCCTCCATATCTACCCCTTTCTCTCTTGCCCCCCATATCTTCCCTTTTCTCTCTTGCCCTCCCTATCTTTCCCTTTCTCTCTTGCCCTCCATATCTTCCCTTTTCTCTCTTTCCCTCCCTATCTTCCCCTTTCTCTCTTGCCCTCCCTATCTTCCCCTTTTTCTCTTGCCCTCCATGTCTTCCCCTTTCTCTCTTGCCCTCCCTATCTTCCCCTTTCTCTCTTGCCCTCCATATCTACCCCTTTCTCTCTTGCCCCCCATATCTTCCCTTTTTCTCTCTTGCCCTCCCTATCTTCCCCTTTCTCTCTTGCCCTCCATATCTTCCCTTTTTTCTCTTTCCCTCCCTATCTTCCCCTTTCTCTCTTGCCCTCCCTATCTTCCCCTTTCTCTCTTGCCCTCCATATCTTCCCCTTTCTCTCTTGCCCTCCCTATCTTCCCCTTTCTCTCTTGCCCTCCCTATCTTCCCCTTTCTCTCTTGCCCTCCCTATCTTCCCCTTTCTCTCTTGCCCTCCCTATCTTTCCCTTTCTCTCTTGCCCTCCACATCTTCCCCTTTCTCTCTTGCCCCCCATATCTTGGCTTTTCTCTCTTGCCCTCCCTATCTTCCCCTTTCTCTCTTGCCCTCCCTATCTTCCCCTTTCTCTCTTGCCCTCCATATCTTCCCCTTTCTCTCTTGCCCTCCCTATCTTCCCCTTTCTCTCTTGCCCTCCCTATCTACCCCTTTCTCTCTTGCCTTCCATATCTTCCCCTTTCTCTCTTGCCCTCCCCATTTTCCCCTTACTCTCTTACTCTCTCTATCTTCCCTTTTCTCTCTTGCCCTCCTTATCTCTCCCGCCCTCCCTATCTCCCCCTATCTCTCCCGCTCTCCCTATCTTCCCCTATCTCTCCTGCTCTCCATATCTTCCCCTTTCTCTCCTGCTCTTCCTATCTTCCCCTATCTCTCTTGCCCTCCCTATCTTAAGCTTTCTCTCTTCTACTCACTCTATTGATCTCTCTCGATAAAGCGATCCAACATGCTTAATCAGAGTTACAAATATAGAGATACTATTGTCACGCCCCTGTCCCCGTCTACTGATGGATCTTGCCAGATTTCGTTTTTCCCCGTCCTTCAATTGTCCAACATTCACGCTTATGGTTGAGCAAGGGAATTGCCAACAGGCACAGCGTATGGTTAAACCAGTGGATAGTAGACCGCTCAAGAGAATTTTCGACCTTGCAGAGCGCATCGTTGGACAATGAATTGTCAATGAATTGACGACTCAGAACATTGTTTTAACTAATTTGGGTGCCACACCAACAAATCGGTCGGTAATAAAGGTATAACACCAACAAGTCGCTGAGTTTTGAAACAAAAAACTTTTTCTTTAAAATCTTTGTTTTGAAATCACGCCACCAAATCTAATCGCTATATCGTTCACAAAAAAAATCTCCGCGGAAGGTTGCGGTTTGAATACACCGCGGTACAAGCTACGGGGACAGTCGTCCACTCTTAGGGTCGGGTAGCCATGGTTACCACCCCAACGATGACCACCCCTCCCCTCCACTACCCCGGCCACCAACACCGTCACCACCCCACAAGGCACGAGCCCGGAATGCGCCATGCCCGCTAGGCCGCCACAGCAGTTCGTCACAGCAAAAAGACAGACTCATACAGCCCAAATATCAAAACTCAACTGCTTCATTCCTGCCCCCTTCACCCTCAATCAGGAATTGCCTTTCCGGCCACAAGCACTCTTCTCTCATCTCCCCAGGGTATGGTCCCCCGCGGCTCATTGAATGCTATTCATTTTTTCCCAAATTATTCCGTTCTTTTCACACGTGATACACTTAGGTGGCGCCCCCTTGTAACAGGCGGCGGACAACTTTTTAGAGGCTTAGCGACACCTCGCGTCAAAGGGCGGGACGCCCTGCCAGCAGGCCCCGTCACCTCCCGCTTTCCCTCTCCCCCTCTCTCCCCCCGCCCCTCTCCCTCTCTCTCTTTCTCTCTCTCCCCCTCCCTCTCTCTCCCTCCATCCACCTCTCCCCCCCCCTCTCTCTCTCTCTCTCTCTCTCTCTCTCTCTGTCTCTACCCCAGCTCACCTGCCGTACGTCAATCGGCAACCATCAAAAGGCATTACATCAAGGTCAGATCAAGGTCACATGGGTCGAGTCGTGCTGAGAACACTTAACGTCATCACTCGGAGTCTCTCGGGGTGCTACACTTTACACAACTGTGCATGAAGTGACTTTGAGTAAGCAAGAGCTCGGGGGTCAATTATCTAACTTCTCCCTGATTGACAGCAAGCTCCCCCGCCAACCCCCCCCCCCCTCCCGACACCCCCTCCTCAACACCCCCTAACCCAACACAAACTCCCCAGCCTCTCCTATACAGCGTCTTGGGATTCAGGGTCGTCAACTAATATTCAGAGCGAGGCGTCAGATATAAAAGCCCTGGATTTCTATCTTTGGCCTTCAATGCTGACATAAAGGGCCATTTCCCCGTGTGTCGAGGGGCGCGCACTTTGCTTCTTGCATTAAAGGTCAACAAACGCCGACTGCGAAGATAACCGTCACGCATATTACTGCGCCTTATCAAAAATTCGAATTGAGGCGAAAACGAATGTTCTGTTCAAAATTTCGATGAAACAATCGGACCAAAGAGGTAAAGGACACAGTGTTTGTGGCAGAGCATGCGTCAATTCGCCCTGGTGTAATTCCTTCTTATTGCGGTATATAAAGGAACTTTATACATCTCTTTTGTAAAAATGCACAGTGCGTTGGCAGGGTGTGTCTTCTCTTATAGTGGTTGACGATTGGGGGATACACAAAGATACCCCTTGATGAATACGCTAACCCTGCCTTCCTTCTGTTGGCATAAATATTAACTTGGGGACAGACATGACCACAGCGATACAGGCAGTGAATGACATAGGCAGTGACATAGGCAGTGACATAGGCAGGACCGAGGAGGCCAAGCAAACAAAGGTAGTTCCTTGTTGTTCTTTACCATTCACCAGCAGTTTCATGTCAAGAAGGCGCCCCGTGTATATACCTATATACATGGGACCGGAAAAAACACCGTGACATACTCAGAACGCTGAAAAAACAAGGCTGGGACATATAAAACTACAAGATTAACATGGCAACTATTTCAAACACAGTTTTAATACTGAGGAGAGTTCCTATGGGCACGCGTGGATTGCGGTTCAGGTTAGAATAACAAATTTATCAACTGTATTTTGCAAAATTAACCGAACGTTTTACGTCAAGGAATGAGTGGTATTCCACGGCGGTGAGGCTCGCCCTCTAGCGGCAGCGGTAGAAACCAATCGTAAGGTCCACCAAAGAATATCAAAGGTAAGGATATGGATGTACTGTATTATTACCGTAGATGCATGATATCTGGAATTACATTACTGATATAAGGACCAAGTTAAGGCGCAACCTTTGCAAACAGGCTGCCTGCCACCTACACCTATCCAAACTCCAAGTAATTCAACGTAACATCAGCTTATATACGGACTTTGATGGAATCGTTTTTATAATGGAATCTTCTTGACGCGAAGTAAAAATTTGGAAGTTGCTTTTCCCAGAGAAAACCAAAAAAGACCAATTTCATACAATTTAGTTTTTGCTTAATGTTACGCTACGAGATTGAGGGGATATGAGGGCAAGGCATTAGCGCGCGTTAAGTGACGACCAGATTAGGACTATGGGTCCAGATTTGTTAGTCATGTTAGTACCACTTATGGTACCCGTCGACTCACTCCATTGGGGGGTGAGGAGGCTGTGCGCGTCATAAAATGCTTACAACATCGCTTACTCGTGGTGTGTGTGGGGAGGGGGGGGGGGGAGGAGAGGGGGTGGGGAGCGCCGGTGAGATTCATGCGGTTAGTTTTAGTGCCTCGATCTCGTGCCTAAGTGCGAGACTACATGCATGATACGTCAATACAGCCCACACCGTAATAAACCCATATAAATAGACTGGCTGGCTCTATCTGGCAGGGACAGTTTCTGCGAATCTGTGACCTTCTCGTTTGTGGGTGTACTGCATTCATCCCGGGCGTAAATTATGCATAGGCTTCTGAGGATTGGAGACCCGGTCCTCTCCCCCTTGTCACCCCCACCCCATCCCCCCCCCTCTCCCCCTCCGCCACCACCACTGTCCACAACAATGTTCTTTCAGTTCCATAAACAGTTGTTAGGTGCACTCCCGTCCCGACCCCGCGTGACGCATGTTCTACTCAATATCCCTCCAGGACATTTGTTTTCATCCCTTTTTGGTGCAACTTTCCTTCATTGCATCAATTCCGAGTACAGTGATCTTCATACAAAGGATGGTCACAACAATTGTTATTTAATACAAAATCAATATGAAGGCGGTCTACACATCTACACGCCTACAGGTGTTTGTGGTGTGAGCACTAGCGTGGCATTAAGCCATAAACAGACATGTAATTAATCTTTTTTCACATTCCCTTTTCTCATGTCTTGATACAATTGGCTTATTGTATGTTCATATTCATTTTGTTTCAGTCTTCCCATAAAATATTCCAACTGAAGATGTGGACATAATATTTTTAAATGATAAAAGATTTTTTCAAATTAGGTTTTAGATGTACGATTTCGCACTTAATATAATCAAGATATACATCAAGACATTTTCACAAATGATGCAAAAGAGACTAGATTTGCACAGGTCCATGTACACATCAAGGTTGGTTTTATCCCGTTTCCCTTACAGATCCTTACACAAATCCTGTTACTTTTCTCTCCAAAATTCGTATTTGGTTAACCTCTCACACTCTTTGATCGAGAACGCGTTTATTTAAGCAAGCCAAAGCTAATTAAACAAATGCAAATGGGTATGGATAGGTAATAATATTGACACGCATTGTGGAAACGCGCATTAAAGACTGTATCAGTCACTATGTGGCACTCACCTCAAGATTCGCAATAAATCTCCATCCTGACACCCATAGACTAACACCTCCATATTGCTAGTACTGTCTGCACCATACCACTACCCTTGACCCCGAATCCCAACACTATAGAGTCCATCACCTGCACTCTTCATGGCACGGAGACTTGACCTCTATGACTGGGCCAGTGACCTTTTCCAGGAACGCACTTAATATGGCCCCCAAGGGTGAGACGCTTGGTTCAGTCGGGCCTACTTGTGTCAACACAGCTGTAAACTGGAGAGGTTGCATTGTGTTGGACACGTCCTCTATGATGTTACTGTTACTGTTGTTGTTGTTGTGGTCGCCATCCCTCTGTTTTCTCCTCTGGAGCCCTGGACCACATCTAGGGCCTATACACTATGATCCGCATCCATCACTAGGTCGTAACTTACTCATAAAAAATGAACTTTTGCCAAAACTTTTCAAGGTCGTAGCCATTGTGGACATAAGTCCAACGTAATAACATTTTACAGGTAAAGTTCTCTGAAAATGAAGACCAATTTCAAAAATACAATTAAAATTAAGAAAATATCGTTAATACTGATTCCGAAAACGGCCCAGGACGACTTGGAGCCTCGAAAACACAATTTGTTGCAAGCAGATTGGAACATCCGTTTGGGCTGTTCAGGCCACGGGCACTCGGTTCGTGAGGTGGAAGTCCTACGGCCTGCAAGAAAGTGGATTTGCCCGAAAGTTTGACCAAAAGATCCTTGATTCTTGATTAATGGCATATGGATATGGATAAAAAGTATTTATTTATAAATACTTGACTGTGTAGCATCTGAAGAAACCCAGGTTTTATTGTGACAGCATCATGAAAGCCTAAAATAAGCCTTTAATATTTTGGTGTTTTGGTTTGAGCCTCAGAGCTTGCTTACCCTCTTGTTATATATAGGGTATACACAGGCCGTAGGACTTCCATCTCACGAAGCGAGTGCCCGTGGTTCAGGCCATCCACTTCTACTTGGTGCAACTGGAGAAACACTGCTCGCATCTGAGTCCATGCGCACACGACTGTCATGTGAACTGGGGCTGAAGCTAGCCAGTAGCCTAATCAGTCCGTGTTTAGAAAGGGCTCGACGCGAGCTTCATTGAAGCATAAGAGCTTCATTTGACGTTCATTTGAGGCACATAGCCACCAGTGGCGACCGTGTATATACCTTTAAGTCATCTACATTATCGCATTTCTCCTATCATTTCTTTTATATAAAGACTGGCTTCTCCACGCCAAAGACGGTGCCAGCCGAGATATCAAAAGCCTTTTTTAAAGCGTGAATTGATGGCCAAGGCAAATGTCTATATCTTGTTAAATTGGACAGATGTTGGAAGTATTCTACGTCTTATAAGTACGATTATATTTTAATTCGAACCTCTGTCAACGTGTTTTACATGTTTTGGTAAAGAAAATTCTTATCAAAAAAAAGTACATTATGGATTGAAATTTTGATGTCTTAGGCCACTCTGCGTACATGAATGCTAATCGCGGCCATGACTCCTCCCGATACAATAAAATGGGGGTTGAATGAAACCCACGACCTCCATTTCCATCAGCCTCCTTGCTACTGAGCTACCTTTCTTTCTCATGCAGAGATGCATTCTGGGATCGCCACAAACAGACTTCTCAGTTTTTCTGTTGCACGTAACATGGAGTCGTTTTTGTCGAACTTGTTGCCAGTCATCGAGGATTAATATTTATAAAGAGGAAAAGTATGAATATTTCAGTATAACTGGCAGTCAGAAATCGTCCACATCGCAGACTCGCCCAATGAGAATGTTCAATATATCCACTTTTTATTGCATTTTCTTTATTGCTATCCGTTTCTGTGCGTCGCTTCGCACAAAGTAACTCGCACACACACGTCACGTAACAACTCAAGGTCAAGGTCAGGCACAGAGCGTCTGTGTATTTGGAGGGTAAATATATCCATGACAAAATACACAATTAGACGTTCCTCTGTGTGAATATGTCTAACAAAAATAAATATATTGGACATGCTTTCCGCTGCGGTACACCTCGTCGAGACAGAAGCATTTTGTTTCTCTGTCAGCGCTTTTTTCTTTCTGTGGCTGGTACGAGGAATAACACCAGGGGCAAATGTGTCCCGGGCCTGGCCTCACTAAACATTGTTTTATTCTTTCTGGTGCCATCATACTGTTCATGGCTGGTCGGGTTTGTAATAACTAGCATAAGTTTAAGAAAAAGGTTCCATGTCACAATTTATATATAAGTGTGCGTTTACGTGTAAGGGTAAAGTCCTGAATGTGTGCAGTTGTTCAAGTGTATTTTTTGCTTACTTTATTGGTATTGTTCAGTTACTTTTTCGTATTTTTCGGCTACTTTTATGTTTATTTCTGCCCACGCGTTGGCTATGAAACATTTAAATCACGGTGTACATAGAACCGGGGATAGAACGCCATCAGCAAACAATTTTTCATGCAAACAATAGGGTTATGACGTCATACGGTGCAATTGCGATCCTAAAAATGGACGTTTCACACTATAAAGACTGTCGCTATACTGCAGGTGGCGCCCCTCATAGTAAATAAGCGTAGGAGGATTTTATCGGTGGTTCTTTTCATCTCACGACCACTTGTATATGGTTAACTTCAAAACACCCCTTTAAATACTTGTGAAAAGGTTTTGCTTGCATGGTGCGCCAACAAAAAACAACCTTCGACCGCGCAGAATTACATTGAGTCAAGGCGGCGTTCCTCTGGCAAAATCAAGTATTGCAGACGCGGAAGAACTATAAACAGAGTATGTTGATAGCTTAATAATGCGTCAAGCACGTCAACATTTCGACCTTTCGTCCAATACTGACTGAAAAATAATACGAGAACCATGTATTATTGTTAGCAGTGTTAACGGTAGGCACCGATAACAACTATGTAATGGTTTTGTTGCAACAAATGTACGGGGATGGCTTTAGGAGTTTCGAACGAGACCCATTCAAACGCAACCGATCGCTTAGCTCAGCCAGTAGGCCTACGTCTTACGTTGATCACAAGGTCGTGCGTTCAATCCTTGACAAATAGTACATGAATTTCTTATGTTCGGTTTACGGACGACAATAATTTAGAATTCCCTTGCTCTATGTGATCTTGCCCGTTGTGTCAGCCACTGATTGTTACCACGCCATAACTTACTTCCCGCAGTGCTGGCTCCCAACGTCACAACGCAAACTAATCTTTCGCCCCCTTAAGGAGTAACTTTAGCGTTGTAATAAAATCCCGATCAGTAAACTAGCAGACCAACCACTCTCAACACAAGCAACGCCATGCGAATCCCCATTTGCTTTTAATCGAAGTATTTTTCTGCGTTACTTCGGGATATATTCAGCCAGAGAGGGGCTGGCATTCATCAAGCTGCTTCAGTCAGCCGTTGCTGCTGCATAGTTCCGATTGGTCGCGAAGCCGGCGGCGGCAGTGGTGCCCAGGAACCTCATGTAGAGCCAGCCCACCGCCAGGTACATCCGGGTCTTTCACAGACGAAAGACACGCGCATAAGTGCCAGAGTGTTCTCGCCGTCTCTCAGTACTTGCCTCTCCGCGCAGATCACTTCTCCCCCCTGGTACCGTTAAGAACGTTAATGCACACCGCGCTTAAGCAAGAAGAAACACCAAAACGCAACTTTGAAAAGCGCTTGGCCAAGGTGGGGGCCAACTGATTGAAAAAATGATCATTTTCTTGCATTGATGATAGAACGGGGAAAGAGAAAAAAAGGCCAACGAGTGGTCATTTGAGAGACACATATGCGCATACCTAATTATATGTAGGGTGGGGGGGGGCGCATGGTGCGGATGGGTAAGTATTTTAAGGGGCGTCAGTCAGTCCTGGTGAAAGTCTGATTGCCGGAAATGTAACATATCTGCTTTTGGCGTGATTTTAGGCGTTCAATTTATGAAAGTCATAATGTAAACAACCATGTTCTTCTCGATCATAAGAGCCCCGAAAAAAAGTTCTTGTTTTTGAGCGAACAAATTTGACGTGTTCCAGACGTCAAGACATGAAATTTTTTCTTCCAACAAATAGCCACAAACCGGATTCCTTTCCACCTCACAGGATCGACGGAAGCCTGTGCCCTTAAGATTCCGGAAAACTGGTGACCCATCCTAGCGTTTTTTCATGAAATAAACTTAAGATTATAAGGGCTCCGCTCATATCGAATGGACGTGGGCTTTGGTAGTGTAGACAGCGTGCCCGGGGTTGGGGACGGGGTAATTTAATAGTGAGTGGAAGGGGCGCTTCCTTCCTCTGAGCCGTTGTATTCCCCTTTAACCGTAACATTTCAAATAGAGTTGTGGGAGAGAATGAAAAGCTAACGGCAGCCCAGCCTGAAAAACACAAATGTGTTCTGCCTAAGGAATGAAATGTGACCGGGCGAGATGTGTGCTTTGTTCTGTTTAATGGAGCGCGGTACCTCTTCGCTCACATAGTTGAAAGGCCGTCATAACGCACCACATAAAGGGATGGGTGCCATGGCGCGTTATGACAAATGTGTGTCCATGGGCCGTATTCAGAATCGCCACTCGGCTACGCTACTAGACTTAGCGCTAAGTGGAAGATTTGTCAAGCGATTATCGGGTTCCAAATAAATAAGTAGTCACCCAAGAAGTGGATTTTCTAAATTAACGAAGTGCTAAAATTATGTTGAAGATTATTTCACAACCACAACGAGCTAGTGAGGCTAAGACGAAAATGCACTTTTCGCACGTAACTTACGAGGGGATTATGAATACGGCCCACGTGTAGGCACAACCGGGTAAATGACGTATGAAACAATCCTCAGGTTCTGATGCCGACCATAATAACCATAACCAACTCCAGGTCTGTAGGTTGACATCACAGAGATATCAACCCGGGTCTGTAGGTTGACATCACAGAGATATCAACCCGGGTCTGTGGGTTGACATCACAGAGATATCAACCCGGGTCTGTAGGTTGACATCACAGAGATATCAACCCGGGTCTGTAGGTTGACATAACAGAGATATCAACCCGGGTCTGTAGGTTGACATCACAGAGATATCAACCCGGGTCTGTAGGTTGACATCACAGAGATATCAACCCGGGTCTGTAGGTTGACATCACAGAGATATCAACCCGGGTCTGTAGGTTGACATCACAGAGATATCAACCCGGGTCTGTAGGTT
This sequence comes from Arenicola marina, assembly GCA_964019135.1. NCBI lineage: Eukaryota > Metazoa > Annelida > Polychaeta > Arenicolidae > Arenicola > Arenicola marina. The sequence continues at coordinate 11,960,073 of OZ025261.1, read as the reverse complement.
GACATCACAGAGATATCAACCCGGGTCTGTGGGTTGACATCACAGAGATATCAACCCGGGTCTGTAGGTTGACATCACAGAGATATCAACCCGGGTCTGTGGGTTGACATCACAGAGATATCAACCCGGGTCTGTAGGTTGACATCACAGAGATATCAACCCGGGTCTGTAGGTTGACATCACAGAGATATCAACCCGGGTCTGTAGGTTGACATCACAGAGATATCAACCCGGGTCTGTAGGTTGACATCACAGAGATATCAACCCGGGTCTGTAGGTTGACATCACAGAGATATCAACCCGGGTCTGTAGGTTGACATCACAGAGATATCAACCCGGGTCTGTAGGTTGACATCACAGAGATATCAACCCGGGTCTGTAGGTTGACATCACAGAGATATCAACCCGGGTCTGTGGGTTGACATCACAGAGATATCAACCCGGGTCTGTAGGTTGACATCACAGAGATATCAACCCGGGTCTGTGGGTTGACATCACAGAGATATCAACCCGGGTCTGTGGGTTGACATCACAGAGATATCAACCCGGGTCTGTAAGTTGACATCACAGAGATATCAACCCGGGTCTGTGGGTTGACATCACAGAGATATCAACCCGGGTCTGTAGGTTGACATCACAGAGATATCAACCCGGGTCTGTGGGTTGACATCACAGAGATATCAACCCGGGTCTGTAGGTTGACATCACAGAGATATCAACCCGGGTCTGTAGGTTGACATCACAGAGATATCAACCCGGGTCTGTAGGTTGACATCACAGAGATATCGACCCGGGTCTGTGGGTTGACATCACAGAGATATCAACCCGGGTCTGTGGGTTGACATCACAGAGATATCAACCCGGGTCTGTGGGTTGACATCACAGAGATATCAACCCGGGTCTGTAGGTTGACATCACAGAGATATCAACCCGGGTCTGTAGGTTGACATCACAGAGATATCAACCCGGGTCTGTGGGTTGACATCACAGAGATATCAACCCGGGTCTGTAGGTTGACATCACAGAGATATCAACCCGGGTCTGCAGGTTGACATCACAGAGATATCAACCCGGGTCTGTAGGTTGACATCACAGAGATATCAACCCGGGTCTGTGGGTTGACATCACAGAGATATCAACCCGGGTCTGTAGGTTGACATCACAGCGATATCAACCCGGGTCTGTAGGTTGACATCACAGAGATATCAACCCGGGTCTGTGGGTTGACATCACAGAGATATCAACCCGGGTCTGTGGGTTGACATCACAGAGATATCAACCCGGGTCTGTGGGTTGACATCACAGAGATATCAACCCGGGTCTGTGGGTTGACATCACAGAGATATCAACCCGGGTCTGTAGGTTGACATCACAGAGATATCAACCCGGGTCTGTGGGTTGACATCACAGAGATATCAACCCGGGTCTGTAGGTTGACATTACAGAGATATCAACCCGGGTCTGTGGGTTGACATCACAGAGATATCAACCCGGGTCTGTGGGTTGACATCACAGAGATATCAACCCGGGTCTGTAGGTTGACATCACAGAGATATCAACCCGGGTCTGTCGGTTGACATCACAGAGATATCAACCCGGGTCTGTGGGTTGACATCACAGAGATATCAACCCGGGTCTGCAGGTTGACATCACAGAGATATCAACCCGGGTGTGTAGGTTGACATCACAGAGATATCAACCCGGGTCTGTGGGTTGACATCACAGAGATATCAACCCGGGTCTGTAGGTTGACATCACAGCGATATCAACCCGGGTCTGTAGGTTGACATCACAGAGATATCAACCCGGGTCTGTGGGTTGACATCACAGAGATATCAACCCGGGTCTGTGGGATGACATCACAGAGATATCAACCCGGGTCTGTGGGTTGACATCACAGAGATATCAACCCGGGTCTGTGGGTTGACATCACAGAGATATCAACCCGGGTCTGTAGGTTGACATCACAGAGATATCAACCCGGGTCTGTGGGTTGACATCACAGAGATATCAACCCGGGTCTGTGGGTTGACATCACAGAGATATCAACCCGGGTCTGCAGGTTGACATCACAGAGATATCAACCCGGGTCTGTGGGTTGACATCACAGAGATATCAACCCGGGTCTGTAGGTTGACATCACAGAGATATCAACCCGGGTCTGTAGGTTGACATCACAGAGATATCAACCCGGGTCTGTAGGTTGACATCACAGAGATATCAACCCGGGTCTGTGGGTTGACATCACAGAGATATCAACCCGGGTCTGTAGGTTGACATCACAGAGATATCAACCCGGGTCTGTAGGTTGACATCACAGAGATATCAACCCGGGTCTGTAGGTTGACATCACAGAGATATCAACCCGGGTCTGTGGGTTGACATCACAGAGATATCAACCCGGGTCTGTAGGTTGACATCACATATATATCAACCCGGGTCTGTGGGTTGACATCACAGAGATATCAACCCGGGTCTGTAGGTTGACATCACAGAGATATCAACCCGGGTCTGTAGGTTGACATCACAGAGATATCAACCCGGGTCTGTGGGTTGACATCACAGATATATCAACCCGGGTCTGTAGTTGGACATCACAGAGATATCAACCCGGGTCTGTGGGTTGACATCACAGAGATATCAACCCGGGTCTGTAGTTGGACATCACAGAGATATCAACCCGGGTCTGTGGGTTGACATCACAGAGATATCAACCCGGGTCTGTGGGTTGACATCACAGAGATATCAACCCGGGTCTGTGGGTTGACATCACAGAGATATCAACCCGGGTCTGTAGGTTGACATCACAGAGATATCAACCCGGGTCTGTGGGTTGACATCACAGAGATATCAACCCGGGTCTGTGGGTTGACATCACAGAGATATCAACCCGGGTCTGTAGGTTGACATCACAGAGATATCAACCCGGGTCTGTGGGTTGACATCACAGAGATATCAACCCGGGTCTGTAGGTTGACATCACAGAGATATCAACCCGGGTCTGTAGGTTGACATCACAGAGATATCAACCCGGGTCTGTGGGTTGACATCACAGAGATATCAACCCGGGTCTGTAGGTTGACATCACAGAGATATCAACCCGGGTCTGTGGGTTGACATCACAGAGATATCAACCCGGGTCTGTAGGTTGACATCACAGAGATATCAACCCGGGTCTGTAGGTTGACATCACAGAGATATCAACCCGGGTCTGTGGGTTGACATCACATATATATCAACCCGGGTCTGTGGGTTGACATCAAAGAGATATCAACCCGGGTCTGTAGGTTGACATCACAGAGATATCAACCCGGGTCTGTAGGTTGACATCACAGAGATATCAACCCGGGTCTGTGGGTTGACATCACAGATATATCAACCCGGGTCTGTAGTTGGACATCACAGAGATATCAACCCGGGTCTGTGGGTTGACATCACAGAGATATCAACCCGGGTCTGTAGTTGGACATCACAGAGATATCAACCCGGGTCTGTGGGTTGACATCACAGAGATATCAACCCGGGTCTGTGGGTTGACATCACAGAGATATCAACCCGGGTCTGTGGGTTGACATCACAGAGATATCAACCCGGGTCTGTAGGTTGACATCACAGAGATATCAACCCGGGTCTGTGGGTTGACATCACAGAGATATCAACCCGGGTCTGTGGGTTGACATCACAGAGATATCAACCCGGGTCTGTAGGTTGACATCACAGAGATATCAACCCGGGTCTGTGGGTTGACATCACAGAGATATCAACCCGGGTCTGTAGGTTGACATCACAGAGATATCAACCCGGGTCTGTAGGTTGACATCACAGAGATATCAACCCGGGTCTGTGGGTTGACATCACAGAGATATCAACCCGGGTCTGTAGGTTGACATCACAGAGATATCAACCCGGGTCTGTGGGTTGACATCACAGAGATATCAACCCGGGTCTGTAGGTTGACATCACAGAGATATCAACCCGGGTCTGTAGGTTGACATCACAGAGATATCAACCCGGGTCTGTGGGTTGACATCACAGAGATATCAACCCGGGTCTGCGGGTTGACATCACAGAGATATCAACCCGGGTCTGTAGGTTGACATCACAGAGATATCAACCCGGGTCTGTAGGTTGACATCACAGAGATATCAACCCGGGTCTGTGGGTTGACATCACAGAGATATCAACCCGGGTCTGTAGGTTGACATCACAGAGATATCAACCCGGGTCTGTAGGTTGACATCACAGAGATATCAACCCGGGTCTGTGGGTTGACATCACAGAGATATCAACCCGGGTCTGTAGGTTGACATCACAGAGATATCAACCCGGGTCTGTAGGTTGACATCACAGAGATATCAACCCGGGTCTGTAGGTTGACATCACAGAGATATCATCATTGTGCTCATTGACCGCTTTATTGCAACACGATGAAAAATACTGCAACACGTATATAAATATAACATAGGACAAAATGAGCAGCTAGACAAGACAACTGATATTAATTACGGACACAAGAGATCCAGCCATTCAATATAATTGAGCCTACATCTAAATGTATGAAAATAAAAAAAATCCTCAAGCTGGGAAGCTTTCCATCTACTTATTCCGTATTATACTGAATTAATCACCAGAAGAAATACGATTATCAACGCAAGAGTGATAAACTTGGACACGATCGCGTCAGAAGACTTAAGGTTGCAGAGCCGTTGATATCAATTTGTTTACATCGGGTCAAACAATTCACGTAAGGAATGTTAAGTTCGTTTCATTCTAGTCTCAAAGAATCCATAATTCATTGTAATGGCAAGTACCATACGAAGCGATTTTCCGAAAACTTCTACTCAAGACGATGTAAACCCATAAACTAGGTAACCATTCATGGTATAGGTTAGATACAGACTAAGAGATAGTTAGACGTCTCTTTGCGAGACATACACCAGGAGATATGATGATGAAGGTATGGCACGAGTCATAGCACTAAACGACACGTTGACGTCATATCAGTGGATGATGACGTCATATCAGAGGATGATGACGTCATATCGGAGGATGATGACGTCATATCGGAGGATGATGACGTCATATCGGAGGAGGAGGATGACGTCATATCGGAGGACGCTGACGTCATATCGGAGGACGCTGACGTCATATCGGATGATGACGTCATATCGGATGATGATGTCATATCGGATGATGACGTCATATCGGAGGACGATGGCTGCGCCGCGCACAACGTCTACCGCATGGCTGGCTGGTTCCCGGCTCACTCAGCTGTGCGCTGGTTCCCCGGTTCACTGGTTCTTGGTCAGCTTCTTCAGGGCACGCTTGCGGGCTCCCAGCATCAGCCTGGTGCTCATAGCGTTGTAGATGGACTCGGGAACAAGTCCCACCACCCAGCCCTGTAACAACGTCATAATGTAACATCACAATCTACATTTCGGCGTCCAATTCCGTGGAAATTCCATGAAAAAGTGGTGCGATCTGATGAGGGAATCACTCATGAGAAATAAGTACCAAAGTAAGTAACAAGTACCAAAGTCCGCCCCAAAGGCGGCATGAATTGTTAATGGCTCACCTGGCAAAAGGCATCATTGCATTATACGGTACATGGTAAACGGCATTCGCCAAAAAAATAAAAAGAAGCGAAAAAAATTCATTATTAAACTTGTGTTGTTTTTTAAATATAATTTGCACACTATTAACGCTATTACTGCTATTATACCTCGCATCAAAAATAACTCACACAAAGACAAACGTGGACATTAACTAATACGACGTACGGGATAGAATGACGGACATTTTCTGCGAACCAGACACGAAGTAATCATAATCAGCAATCGTGATTACATTTTTCAAGTAATCGTAATCGTAATCGATTACATTGGTTTGAAAAGTAATGTAATCGTAACCGATTACATTGCAAATGTAATCGTAATCATGATTACTTTTGATGATTACTTTGCAATGTTCACTAGAGTTGTATTTGTCTCCAATTGATCGTCATCCTCTCTATGTCGCCACTATCATATACGGAAACTCGCCACTGCCGTCTTACTTCACAGTGTGAACATACAACAAATAAACATTTCAGGAATCTTCGTACATTATAGAGCTGATATATAGCCGAGAATACAAAGCGTAGACAAGAGCCGAACGCGCTACCCACTAGGCCAAGGGGTGACCTAGTAGAGCACTATCGGCAAGAGCCGAACGCGCTACCCACTAGGCCAAGGGGTGACCTCGCAGAGCACACTCGACAAGAGACGAACGCGCTACCCACTAGGTCAAGGGGTGATCTAGCAGAGCACTATCGACAAGAGCCGAACGCGCTACCCATTAGGCCAAGGGGTGACCTAGCAGAGCACTATCGACAAGAGCCGAACGTACTACCCACTAGGCCAAGGGGTGAGCTAGCAGAGCACACTCGACAAGAGCCGAACGCGCTACCCACTAGGCCAAGGGGTGACCTAGCAGAGCACTATGGACAAGAGACGAACGCGCTACCCACTAGGTCAAGGGGTGACCTAGCAGAGCACTATCGACAAGAGCCGAACGCGCTACCCACTAGGCCAAGGGGTGACCTAGCAGAGCACTAGCGACAAGAGCCGAAAGTGCTACCCACTAGGCCAAGGGGTAACCTAGCAGAGCACTATCGACAAGAGCCGAACGCGCTACCCACTAGGCCAAGGGGTAACCTAGCAGAGCACTAGCGACAAGAGCCAAACGCGCTACCCACTAGGCCAAGGGGTGACCTAGCAGAGCACTATCGACAAGAGCCCAACGCGCTACCCATTAGGCCAAGGGGTGACCTAGCAGAGCACTATCGACAAGAGCCGAACGCGCTACCCACTAGGTCAAGGGGTGACCTAGCAGAGCACTATCGACAAGAGCCGAACGCGCTACCCACTAGGTCAAGGGGTGACCTAGCAGAGCACTATCGACAAGAGCCGAACGCGCTACCCACTAGGCCAAGGGGTGACCTAGCAGAGCACTATCGACAAGAGCCAAACGCGCTACCTACTAGGCCAAGGGGTAACCTAGCAGAGCACTATCGACAAGAGCCGAACGCGCTACCAACTAGGCCAAGGGGTGACCTAGCAGATCACTATCGACAAGAGCCCAACGCGCTACCCATTAGGCCAAGGGGTGATCTAGTAGAGCACTATCGGCAAGAGCCGAACGCGCTATCCACTAGGCCAAGGGGTGACCTAGCAGAGCACTATGGACAAGAGCCGAACGCGCTACCCACTAGGCCAAGGGGTGACCTAGCAGAGCACTATCGACAAGAGCCGAACGTACTACCCACTAGGCCAAGGGGTGAGCTAGCAGAGCACACTCGACAAGAGCCGAACGCGCTACCCACTAGGCCAAGGGGTGACCTAGCAGAGCACTATCGACAAGAGCCGAACGTACTACCCACTAGGCCAAGGGGTGAGCTAGCAGAGCACACTCGACAAGAGCCGAACGCGCTACCCACTAGGCCAAGGGGTGACCTAGCAGAGCACTAGCGACAAGAGCCGAAAGTGCTATCCACTAGGCCAAGGGGTAACCTAGCAGAGCACTATCGACAAGAGCCGAACGTACTACCCACTAGGCCAAGGGGTGACCTAGCAGAGCACTAGCGACAAAAGACGAACGCGCTACACACTAGGCCAAGGGGTGACCTAGTAGAGCACTAGCGACAAGAGCCGAACGCGCTACCCACTAGGCCAAGGGGTGACCTAGCAGAGCACTATCGACAAGAGCCGAACGCGCTACCAACTAGGCCAAGGGGTAACCTAGCAGAGCACTATCGACAAGAGCCGAACGCGCTACCCACTAGGCCAAGGGGTAACCTAGCAGAGCACTATCGACAAGAGCCGAACGCGCTACACACTAGGCCAAGGGGTGACCTAGTAGAGCACTAGCGACAAGAGCCGAACGCGCTACCCACTAGGCCAAGGGGTGACCTAGCAGAGCACTATCGACAAGAGCCGAACGCGCTACCAACTAGGCCAAGGGGTAACCTAGCAGAGCACTATCGACAAGAGCCGAACGCGCTACCCACTAGGCCAAGGGGTGATCTAGCAGAGCACTATCGACAAGAGCCGAACGCGCTACCCACTAGGCCAAGGGGTAACCTAGCAGAGCACTATCGACAAGAGCCCAACGCGCTACCCACTAGGCCAAGGGGTGACCTAGCAGAGCACTAGCGACAAGAGCCGAACGCGCTACCCACTAGGCCAAGGGGTGACCTAGCAGAGCACTATCGACAAGAGCCCAACGTACTACCCACTAGGCCAAGGGGTGACCTAGCAGAGCACTATCGACAAGAGCCGAACGCGCTACCCACTAGGCCAAGGGGTGACCTAGCAGAGCACTAGCGACAAGAGCCGAACGCGCTACACACTAGGCCAAGGGGTGACCTAGCAGAGCACTATCGACAAGAGTCGAACGCGCTACACACTAGGCCAAGGGGTGACCTAGCAGAGCACTATCGACAAGAGCCGAACGCGCTACCCACTAGGCCAAGGGGTGACCTAGCAGAGCACTATCGACAAGAGCCGAACGCGCTACCCACTAGGCCAAGGGGTGACCTAGCAGAGCACTATCGACAAGAGCCGAACGCGCTACACACTAGGCCAAGGGGTGACCTAGCAGAGCACTATCGACAAGAGCCGAACGCGCTACCCACTAGGCCAAGGGGTGACCTAGCAGAGCACTAGCGACAAGAGCCGAACGCGCTACCCACTGGGCCAAGGGGTGACCTAGCAGAGCACTATCGACAAGAGCCGAACGCGCTACCCACTGGGCCAAGGGGTGACCTAGCAGAGCACTATCGACAAGAGCCGAACGCGCTACCAACTAGGCCAAGGGGTGACCTAGCAGAGCACTATCGACAAGAGCCGAACGCGCTACACACTAGGCCAAGGGGTGACCTAGTAGAGCACTAGCGACAAGAGCCGAACGCGCTACCCACTAGGCCAAGGGGTGACCTAGCAGAGCACTATCGACAAGAGCCGAACGCGCTACCAACTAGGCCAAGGGGTAACCTAGCAGAGCACTATCGACAAGAGCCGAACGCGCTACCCACTGGGCCAAGGGGTGACCTAGCAGAGCACTATCGACAAGAGCCGAACGCGCTACCCACTGGGCCAAGGGGTGACCTAGCAGAGCACTATCGACAAGAGCCGAACGCGCTACCAACTAGGCCAAGGGGTGACCTAACAGAGCACTATCGACAAGAGCCGAACGCGCTACACACTAGGCCAAGGGGTGACCTAGTAGAGCACTAGCGACAAGAGCCGAACGCGCTACCCACTAGGCCAAGGGGTGACCTAGCAGAGCACTATCGACAAGAGCCGAACGCGCTACCCACTAGGCCAAGGGGTAACCTAGTAGAGCACTAGCGACAAGAGCCGAACGCGCTACCCACTGGGCCAAGGGGTGACCTAGCAGAGCACTATCGACAAGAGCCGAACGCGCTACCAACTAGGCCAAGGGGTGACCTAGCAGAGCACTATCGACAAGAGCCCAACGCGCTACCCACTAGGCCAAGGGGTGACCTAGCAGATCACTATCGACAAGAGCCGAACGCGCTACACACTAGGCCAAGGGGTGACCTAGCAGAGCACTATCGACAAGAGCCGAACGCGCTAGCCACTAGGCCAAGGGGTAACCTAGCAGAGCACTATCGACAAGAGCCGAACGCGCTACCCACTAGGCCAAGGGGTGACCTAGCAGAGCACTATCGACAAGAGCCGAACGCGCTACCAACTAGGCCAAGGGGTGACCTAGCAGAGCACTATCGACAAGAGCCCAACGCGCTACCCACTAGGCCAAGGGGTGACCTAGCAGAGCACTATCAACAAGAGCCGAACGCGCTACCAACTAGGCCAAGGGGTGACCTAGCAGAGCACTATCGACAAGAGCCCAACGCGCTACACACTAGGCCAAGAGGTGACCTAGCAGATCACTATCGACAAGAGCCGAACGCGCTACCCACTAGGCCAAGGGGTGACCTAGCAGAGCACTATCGACAAGAGCCCAACGCGCTACCCACAAGGCCAAGGGGTGACCTATCAGAGCACTATCGACAAGAGCCGAACGCGCTACCCACTAGGCCAAGGGGTGACCTAGCAGAGCACTATCGACAAGAGCCGAACGCGCTACCCACTGGGCCAAGGGGTGACCTAGCAGAGCACTAGCGACAAGAGCCGAACGCGCTACACACTAGGCCAAGGGGTGACCTAGCAGAGCACTATCGACAATAGCCGAACTGTCTTTGGTTGTATCACGGTGGCGTGGTGTGGTGAGGCGAGTCCTGGTGCCACGTGGCCTACCTGCAGGGCGTGCGAGAGGCACCCGTAGGTGCGGGTCTCGTTGCCGATGGTGTTGAGGGCGGACTTGGCGTAGGTGTCCGGACCAGGGGCCATGAACGAGGCCTTCCGGATCTTACTCATCTTGGTGGCCACGAAGAAGGGCACCACGGACTGAAATAATGGGCAAAATGGGGACATAGGACTGAAATAATGGGTAGAATGGTGGCATAGATTGCAATAATGGTGACATTGGTGCCAAAAGACTGAAATAATGGGCAGACTGGTGCCACATGACTGAAATAATGGGCAGACTGGTGCCACATGACTGAAATAATGGGCAGCATGGTGGCACAGGCCTCCAATAAGGGGCGCATGGGTGGCAGATTGAAATAATGGTGACATTGGTGGTACATATTGAAATAATGGGCACTTTGTTGGCACAGCTTAAAGTATCGGGCATAAACATTGCATAGACTGAAATAACGGGCACAACGGTCGTATTACTAGACTGACATAATGGGCACAATGGTGGTACTAATAGACTGAAATAATGGGTAGAATGGTCGTATTAATACTGAAATAATGGGTAAAATGGTCGTATTACTAAACTAAAATAACGGATAGAATGGTGGCACAGACTTAAATGAGGGGCACCATATCTTCATTTGGTTTAATACTAATGTGTACTCTTTGCTTTGCTTTCAAGCAATCTTTCGTCAATATTTTCTATGGCTTCTCCAAAAGTTTCTCCTGAGAATGAAAATGTCTTCTCACCTGAACAATGATACCCTTGGACTTGTATTCAGTGTGTAGAGCGCGGCTGAAGAAGTCCACAAACGCCTGGAAGAGAGCGATAATATCAGCGATACAGATCTTCACAATATGGTATTTAGGCATCGGTGGACGTACATACAACTCAGTCTCTACGCGACGTACTTTGCCTCAGGTTACAGACGCGTGGTATGCGATGTGCCTACATTGCACATGTTATAGTTCCGGACTGCCTTTTTTTTTTTAAGTACAAAGGCTGCGTATCACAGTAGACTGCATACAACCTAGCAGATTATATTCGGTACATAACCAATCAGGAGCTTGTATATCACTATCATCCTGATATCACACTTTCACGGCTGGGTCGCGATGCTATGCTTAATTTATCACAAGAAATGTTGGGTGTTTTATGTCGTTTCTGTGCATATGAACGCTCAATTGGGCCAGGAAACCGAGCTAATGCAACAGTCATACCCACAACCTGTTGATACCATAATACCGTAATACCAACAACACAGATTATGATAAACTTTTTTTTATCACAATACATCACATCGATGATATCATGGAAGCCATTGGTTGTATATTCAGGACGCTTTACCCACTTTCGGTCATATCGCGTCAATGGGAGAAGGAAGAGAGAGTGGAGCCATGTCACCGGGGGGTAATCCCCTACTTTTGGGGAAAAAGAACATGGAATCTTTATCATGCGATCACAGAGACATGGCCACAGCGGGGTTGACGCGCGTGATCGTCATGGGTTGTCAGGGTGCGTTACGGCAATAGTGCGGTATGGTGACCTTGAGATTCTGACCTTGGTGGCGGAGTAGGTGGTGAGGAGCGGGGACGGGGTCACCCCGGAGGCCGACGCCACGTTGACGATAACTCCCTTTTTCTTCTCCACCATAGAGGGCAGCACAATGCGTGTCATCTGTAACACAAGACAAGTCAAATGGCGCTTTCATGTGTCGTATATATATATCAAAATATATACATAAATAATGTCATGGGGTTGGCCTTATTTCATCCTTTTGGGGCTTAACCATAACCATAGTGACTCTGATAGGTAGGCCAGTGGGTAGGTCCCAGTGTCCCAGAGCCCCTTAAAATTATGTGACCTGTGAATTGAAATGTAATATTGCGTAATGTAAGCCTATATGGCGCCAATTCCTCGTTGGAAAGCTACTTCTTCCCCCAGCGAGACAATCTCTTCCATATGACACGGCATAAGAATAAGTTTTTAAAGGACCCTCTGTCACGTCACTAAAGGTAGCGGGTAAACTTAACAACGTAACGTAACCTAAACGTAACGTACCAATACATAAGTTTCTTTACCTACGGCAGGTTTATGTGATATTACAACACAATATATCTATATACTTACTCAGTACACATATGCTGCATTACAAGGTACATATTTACATGTCCTTTGTGTCATTAGAATACATGAACAAATAATCAAATACCGTTTAAACCTCAACAACTCTTTCATTTGCGACATATTAAACGATGCATCAATTTGCTCTTGACGTTGAAAAATAATGTACCCCAATGAATTCACATTGCGTATCTTGAATAACTCACCATGGTCACGGAATGTGTGTTGACGTTAACGACATCTCGAATTCGCTGCAATGTATGAACAGTTGAACGACTATTTAATTGGCACCAAAGGCTAATCGGCTGGATCGTCATGCTGTGACTGTCGCGCAACATACTATTTAAGAAAAAGGATAATACATTTTTGAAAAGATATTTTCATACGCAAGAACTGTGGGATAACATCAAGACATCAAATACCAGGTCAACCCATTCGTAACCTTCCAAAAGATGGCCGTTAGACATGCCGCCGTTTCTTCTATTGATCAAGTTTATTTCTTGGTGTTTTGAGGACCAAAATCCGACATAATTACTTATACGTATGTCCAGTCAGAAGTTCCTTTACAAAACCACATATGGACGTTCAACAGGTGAGTTCATCCTAAAACTAGAAATCTCTCCGTATCTGCTGGCCTGTATTTACATGCACATGTACGCCATCACCCGCTCCCGTGACGTAGGGACTCGCGTAGTGTCCTTCATCCTGATTGGTCGATAGGAGGCCAGGGGGGATTAAATGTCTGCGCCGACCGAAAGTACACTTATGGGCGACAATAGGGGTTTTTGAGCCTAAAATATGTTTTTTCTGTGCGAATTCGTAACTATCATTTTTTTTCTTTTAGGAAACGTATCTTTAGACTATATTCTCCCAATGGCACTGCCCTTACGGTCGGAATTGGTTTCAAGTTACCTTGTCTGACACCTCCAGGTAGTACTGAGGGTGATCGCTGGACATTCCCACGTTGTTGATGAGCACCCCGATGTCCAGCCCCGTCAGCTCGCGGCGCGCCTTGTCATAGATCTCCGGGCCCCCCGTGAAGTCTATGGCCACACATTTTGTCTTCACAGGGTACTTCGCCTCTGCAAAAAAAATGTACATGTATTAAAAAGGGCCTTCTAGCCCAAAGAGCCAGAAGTGTTATGGAATACCAACAGATGGCCATTTTCAATTCTAAAAAACTCAAATTCATTGTCCAGTGTCTGTAAGGAGTCAATGATATTGATCATTGTATCTGTGTTCTCGCCAAATTGCAAAAACATAACACAGAAATTCGATTTTCTATGAAGTAGTACACTAGAAAACACTTTCTCGCACAACATGCACCAATCTGGCCAAAATGTAAATTATTTGTTGTACATTCTGTATGTCATTTGTATTTAGGCAACAACATTACTTTATCGTTTCCATTTAAATTAATTCAAAAGAAAACTTTTGCATGGAAAGCTTCAAGTTGCAATTAATACCAAACAAGCAAGCACTTTTCAATATCTTATTTTCTTTTAAAACGTTGTGTAAAACAGTTGCATCTCAGACCCCTAATAATGCTGGTTGTGTTGTGGACATAGCGTTTTTTGCATAAATTTAATGGGAGAATTTTAAATAATTACCGGTAAATAATCCTTCACTTGCTGCAAGCATGATGTGGCTGCACTCCCACAGTGATCGTTCCCACACTGATTATTGCCATGACGTGGCTGGACTCACACAGTGATCGTTCCCACACTGATTATTGCCATGACGTGGCTGGACTCACACAGTGATCGTTCCCACACTGATTATTGCCATGATGTGGCTGGACCCACAGAGTGATGGTTCCCACACTGATTATTGCGATGATGTGGCTAGACCCACACAGTGACGGTTCCCACACTGATTATTGCCATGATGTGGCTGGACCCACACAGTGATGGTTCCCACACTGATTATTGCCATGATGTGGCTGGACCCACACAGTGATGGTTCCCACACTGATTATTGCGATGATGTGGCTAGACCCACACAGTGACGGTTCCCACACTGATTATTGCCATGATGTGGCTGGACCCACACAGTGATGGTTCCCACACTGATTATTGCCATGATGTGGCTGGACCCACACAGTGATGGTTCCCACACTGATTATTGCCATGATGTGGCTGGACCCACACAGTGATGGTTCCCACACTGATTATTGCGATGATGTGGCTAGACCCACACAGTGACGGTTCCCACACTGATTATTGCCATGATGTGGCTGGACCCACACAGTGATGGTTCCCACACTGATTATTGCCATGATGTGGCTGGACCCACACAGTGATCGTTCCCACACTGATTATTGCCATGATGTGGCTGGACCCACACAGTGATGGTTCCCACACTGATTATTGCCATGATGTGGCTAGACCCACACAGTGATGGTTCCCACACTGATTATTGCCATGACGTGGCTGGACCCACACAGTGATCATTCCCACACTGATTATTGCCATGATGTGCCTGGACCCACACAGTGATGGTTCCCACACTGATTATTGCCATGATGTGGCTGGACCCACACAGTGATGGTTCCCACACTGATTATTGCCATGAAGTGGCTGGACCCACACACTGATGGTTCCCACACTGATTATTGCCATGATGTGGCTGGACCCACACAGTGATGGTTCCCACACTGATTATTGCCATGATGTGGCTGGACTCACAGTGATGGTTCCCACACTGATTATTGCCATGATGTGGCTGGACCCACACAGTGATGGTTACCACACTGATTATTGCCATGATGTGGCTGGACCCACACAGTGATCGTTCCCACACTGATTATTGCCATGATGTGGCTGGACCCACACAGTGATCGTTCCCACACTGATTATTACCATGATGTGGCTGGACCCACACAGTGATCGTTCCCACACTGATTATTGCCATGATGTGGCTGGACCCACACAGTGATCGTTCCCACACTGATTATTGCCATGATGTTGCTGGACCCACACAGTGACAGGTTCCCACACTGATTATTGCCATAATGTGGCTGGACCCACACAGTGATGGTTCCCACACTGATTATTGCCATGATGTGGCTTGACCCACACAGTGATGGTTCCCACACTGATTACTGCCATGATGTGGCTGGACCCACACAGTGATGGTTCCCTCACTGATTTTTGCCATGAAGTGGCTGGACCCACACAGTGATCGTTCCCACACTAATTATTGCCATGAAGTGGCTGGACCCACACAGTGATGGTTCCCACACTGATTATTGCCATGATGTGGCTGGACCCACACAGTGATGGTTCCCACACTGATTATTGCCATGATGTGGCTGGACCCACACAGTGATGGTTCCCACACTGATTATTGCCATGATGTGGCTGGACCCACACAGTGACGGTTCCCACAGTGATTATTGCCATGATGTGGCTGGACCCACACAGTGATGGTTCCCACACTGATTATTGCCATGATGTGGCTGGACTCACAGTGATGGTTCCCACACTGATTATTGCCATGATGTGGCTGGACCCACACAGTGATGGTTACCACACTGATTATTGCCATGATGTGGCTGGACCCACACAGTGATCGTTCCCACACTGATTATTGCCATGATGTGGCTGGACCCACACAGTGATGGTTCCCACACTGATTATTGCCATGATGTGGCTGGACCCACACAGTGACAGGTTCCCACACTGATTATTGCCATAATGTGGCTGGACCCACACAGTGATGGTTCCCACACTGATTATTGCCATGATGTGGCTTGACCCACACAGTGATGGTTCCCACACTGATTATTGCCATGACGTGGCTGGACCCACACAGTGATGGTTCCCACACTGATTATTGCCATGATGTGGCTGGACCCACACAGTGATGGTTCCCACACTGATTATTGCCATGATGTGGCTGGACCCACACAGTGATGGTTCCCTCACTGATTTTTGCCATGAAGTGGCTGGACCCACACAGTGATCGTTCCCACACTAATTATTGCCATGAAGTGGCTGGACCCACACAGTGATGGTTCCCACACTGATTATTGCCATGATGTGGCTGGACCCACACAGTGATGGTTCCCACACTGATTATTGCCATGATGTGGCTGGACCCACACAGTGATGGTTCCCACACTAATTATTGCCATGATGTGGCTGGACCCACACAGTGATCATTCCCACACTGATTATTGCCATGATGTGGCTGGACCCACACAGTGATGGTTCCCACACTGATTATTGCCATGATGTGGCTGGACCCACACAGTGATCGTTCCCACACTGATTATTGCCATGATGTGGCTGGACCCACACAGTGATCGTTCCCACACTGATTATTGCCATGATGTGGCTGGACCCACACAGTGATGGTTCCCACACTGATTATTGCCATGATGTGGCTGGACCCACACAGTGATCGTTCTCACACTGATTATTGCCATGATGTGGCTGGACCCACACAGTGATGGTTCCCACACTGATTATTGCCATGATGTGGCTGGACCCACACAGTGACGGTTCCCACACTGATTATTGCCATGATGTGGCTGGACCCACACAGTGATCGTTCCCACACTGATTATTGCCATGATGTGGCTGGACCCACACAGTGATGGTTCCCACACTGATTATTGCGATGATGTGGCTAGACCCACACAGTGATCGTTCCCACACTGATTATTGCCATGATGTGGCTGGACCCACAGAGTGATGGTTCCCACACTGATTATTGCCATGATGTGCCTGGACCCACAGAGTGATGGTTCCCACACTGATTATTGCCATGATGTGGCTGGACCCACACAGTGATCGTTCCCACACTGATTATTGCCATGATGTGGCTGGGCTCACACAGTGATCGTTCCCACACTGATTATTGCCATGATGTGTCTGGACCCACACAGTGATGGTTCCCACACTGATTATTGCCATGATGTGGCTGGACCCACACAGTGACGGTTCCCACACTGATTATTGCCATGATGTGGCTGGACCCACACAGTGATGGTTCCCACAGTGATTATTGCCATGATGTGGCTGGACCCACACAGTGATGGTTCCCACACTGATTATTGCCATGATGTGGCTGGACCCACACAGTGATGGTTCCCACACTGATTATTGCCATGATGTGGCTTGACCCACACAGTGATGGTTCCCACACTGATTATTGCCATGATGTGGCTGGACCCACACAGTGATGGTTCCCACACTGATTATTGCCATGAAGTGGCTGGACCCACACAGTGATCGTTCGCACACCAATTATTGCCATGATGTGGCTGGACCCACACAGTGATGGTTCCCACACTGATTATTGCCATAATGTGGCTGGACCCACACAGTGATGGTTCCCACACTGATTATTGCCATGATGTGGCTTGACCCACACAGTGATGGTTCCCACACTGATTATTGCCATGATGTGGCTGGACCCACACAGTGATGGTTCCCACACTGATTTTTGCCATGAAGTGGCTGGACCCACACAGTGATCGTTCCCACACTAATTATTGCCATGAAGTGGCTGGACCCACACAGTGATGGTTCCCACACTGATTATTGCCATGATGTGGCTGGACCCACACAGTGATGGTTCCCACACTGATTATTGCCATGATGTGGCTGGACCCACACAGTGATGGTTCCCACACTGATTATTGCCATGATGTGGCTGGACCCACACAGTGACGGTTCCCACAGTGATTATTGCCATGATGTGGCTGGACCCACACAGTGATGGTTCCCACACTGATTATTGCCATGATGTGGCTGGACCCACACAGTGATGGTTCCCACACTGATTATTGCTATGAGGTGGCTGGACCCACAGTGATGGTTCCCACACTGATTATTGCCATGAGGTGGCTGGACCCACAGTGATGGTTCCCACACTGATTATTGCCATGATGTGGCTGGACCCACAGTGATGGTTCCCACACTGATTATTGCCATGATGTGGCTGGACCCACACAGTGACGGTTCCCACACTGATTATTGCCATTTTTCCAATCATCCAGGAAGACTTTAATGTTTACTAATCATAATCGATTTTATTTTAAATATTTACATTTGAAATATTGCTGTATAAGCAGCTTTAGTCAATCAATCCAATCAATCAAAGACATACTTACCAATCAGTTTGGCCACATCATCCAGCTTCTCCTGGGTTCTACTGATGAGTACAACATTGATGCCTCTGCGAGCAAGCTGCAAATTAACAAAGATCTCCCATGTGAACATAGACTACAGGTATATCTTGTAGTGTAATGCTCACTACGATATACAACTATTATAATGTGATCCTTCGCATTGTGACACAAAATACCTTCTTGATATCACAGGACTGCAAGACATTCATTATATGCCAGTAAGTATGCAAGATGCATTCGTGCCATTTGTTGTTTATTTGTTCAGTCATATCAATCCAAATATTGAGGGCTCTTTTGCAAAACTGTTTCTCATTGGTCAATATTTTCCATATTTAGACCCTTAAATTGATCATAATATTATTAAATAAGTAGGAAATATATAACAATAGTATGAACTTAAGCAAGGAAACAATGGTTTGTTGATTACAGTTGAAAGATGATTCTACATCATACTGAATAACAAAAATGTTTCAAATGAAATGGTATACCAAACTAATATTATAAAAGGTTTATTAATATTGTATTATTAATCTACCAACTTCAAAAGCATAAGCTTTTCCTATTCCATCAGTTGCACCGGTCACCACTGAAATGAGAAGGAGATAATTTGACTTACCAGTAGAAGATACATACCAGGGTAATATAATTCAACATATCTAACAATACAAATACCCATGAACATGTAAACAGTCAGTTACTGAGGGAGCCTTGTCAGTGATTCTGATAGGTGAGCGTCCTGTTAATTAACAAAAAGTTAATATAGCTGCGGCATTGAAGGTTTCCAAATGTTTCATGACACAAATTAATTTTTACTGTCATTTCTGTTGGGGATAGAACTCCGCATATTTACCTAATAGTGAGACTGACACTCAAAGATTAAGAAAGGGTATGTCACTATCCTTCGAATAAAGTACTTTTTTTTCATATTTACTTCCAAATGACTGCCTGGGCTCGCGCTAGGATATTTTTTTTATTAGCCAATTTGGCTAATTCCGTGGAAAAACATTAGCCAAAACTAGCCAAATATTTGTTTGAGGATTTTCTGGTTCCATTTGTTGAAAAAAACCTGAATAAAAATGTGTTTCTAGTCGAAATTTTATATTCGCCATATTGGCAAGTGTCCAGGAAGTTTGTATCGCCAAATCCCGAATTTTCTCGCCAAATGGCTATTGGCGAATGTTAACGTGAGCCCAGACTGCTACAGGAAAATGATATGCAACTAATCAAAACCCTTACCTTGTGCATGGGTTTTGATGTCAAAGCTATATATCTGTATGCTTCTTGACCCCAACCCATAGGGTTGCATCTACGACCCAGAGGAGTCTGCAGCTACTTTAAAGGGTATCCATTAAATATGTAAGGGTTATCCCTTTAATAATTAAAGGGATTAATTTTTACAAATTAAAGATGAGCCTGATGTGCTGTCATAAGGTAAACTTTGGAAGGTTTTTTGGAATTTTTGGCCATTCTGTACTACCAGAATGGTAGTACAATTAAGCTGCAATTAAGGCTTGCTTTGGACTATTCAAATCTGTTATACTGAAGACTACAAAAATATTGGTTGGCAGGAAAAATTTAATGGGATGCTATATATTGTTAAAAATGCTGAACAGGTAAATGGGTTTTAATTCGCCAGAAGCAGATATGGCGTGAATGATTTAACTTGGTTCCATAGAAAAAATCAGAATTTCTATTAAGCCAGAACTATATCAAAATTATTCTAACTGAGCCAGCTATTGCATTGTAATTATTTTATTTAATTAGGGCAAGAACTGTGTAAGAATAAATCTAATTATTATTATTAGTAAAATGCAGAGATTGAATTCCAAATAATTCTTATATGGCTGTGCCATGTGGAAATTCCTATTTGATACAGCACATATAAGAATAATCCCATATGGCGCTGATCACGACATGGCGCAGGCCACTAAGCTTACTATTTCTAAAGTAAAGATAATTATTTATCAGTGGATATCTCTGCAACATATAGAAATAGTTTGAAATGACCAATTTCGTTCCATAGCAAGGTCTGACCAAAAAACGTGCTCGGCACCTCAACCCTGTCTATAGACAGAATTGATCATGTCATCATGACATTGCAGAATCGTTGAAATCATTGTAAACTGGTAAATAGCACAGTAGATCTAAATATATTGTTTCTTAGTTGTATCAACGTTGTTATTTCTCAATTTGATTGAAGACAGGTACATTTTCAGTTGGGCAGGTCAATCTCAACCCCACGTGCCCAACAGGACAGGCGACATCCAAAGTTAATGTCGGTCTCTGCCATGCCCATGCCATGGAATAGGGACGTGGACAAACTCAAACTGTGGAGTGTTGCAGCGACCAGCGTTGGACGGCTTACCTGCCCATTCGCCCAACCTCTTCAAGTCAATGCCGCCAGCCAGAATGTAAGTTTTTATGCCACTCCATAATGAACACAACAATTTCAAAGACAAATACGACACCGTTATTGCCCCAATGTAGGACAAACAACAGGAATGTTCTGTCAAAACGCCGGCGACTGTTGCAGACATGATTACCGGTGATGAAGCCAAAGCTCAAAGACAAGGTCAAGGTCGCAGTGGCGTGACGGTGTCACTCTCTGCTTTCCAGAAACTCCGCCAGGGGACGGAAGGACAGATTATTCCCTGGTGAATGAAAGAAATAACCGTGATGGCGTTATGATAGTTTCGGTCTGGCTGATTGGTTGGTTATTCAGGCCGCTTTAACCATTTTGGTCATATCGCGTCAATGGGAGAAGGAAGGGAGAGTGGAGCCATGTCCCCGGGGGTAACCCCCTACTCTTTACGAAGAAAGACACGGGATCTTTATCCTGCGACCACACAGACATGGCCACAGCAGGGCTCGAACCACCGACCCACGTGCCGTTAGGCTCTCAGGTGACCAGAGCACTAAATGCGAGCGCTCTAGCCCATCGGTCTTGCTGACATCTAGCCCCAGTTCTGTGACTGTAGGAAGGGCGAAAATATGACAGGGCCTGACATCGCTAGCTGACATCCTGCTGACATCCTGCTGACATCCTGCTGACATCCTGCTGACATCCTGCTGATATCGCTGGCTGACAGCATGCTGACAACCTGTTGACAGCTTGCTGACAGCGTGCTGACAGCGTGCTGAAACCGTGCTGACACCGTGCTGACAGCGTGCTGACAGCCTGCTGACATCGTGCTGACAGCGTGCTGACATAGTGTCGCACTGTTGGAAAGTTCCAGCGTATAGGAGGGGGCCTGGTGTAGTGGTTAGCGCACTAGACCGCAGATCAATAGGTCCTGGGTTCGAATCCGGGCTCGGGCACCTAATCTGGGGCATTTTCCATTCCTTCATCGTCCCGGGAGGTTCCTTGGCCCAATTTAGCCTGTATGTGCACAAAAGTGGCCTAAAACACCAACATTTCATTTCCAGCGTATAGGAAGTTTTTCGTTGGTTTCAATTGGACTGCGCATGAGTTGACATCTTAACCTTTTAGACACCAAAGTGTTATTTATTCAGAGTTGAACATAAACAGTCATCAACGTGAGTTTTGAGTGTTGTTATCATGGATTTATATTCCTTTAGACTGGTACCCAACTTGTTCTTTGCAAACAGGACCAAACGAGTTGCCCTGTGTGGGAATGATTTAGGACAATGATATCAGTGAGTTTAAATTACGCGCGCATCTAGGTAATAGCTGTGGCAGAAGTGGTTGATATATGTTAGCAACATTACGTTTTAAAATGATCAAAATCGCTATGACATTATATATGCATAATTTACTAGCCCTTATGCTGAAAAAAAACCTAAATCCTATGGTTACATATACATGTATATATAGAGAAATATATGTGAGCTTACTGGATGCCCTAGATATATCAGACAAAGTAATTAAGGTATGACTTATTTGTTCGTACCAGATACCCCTGTATTCTGTATTATGTATTCTGAGGCGTCCTCTGACACCCCCGACCCTCCCCCCCCCCCCTTGTTAGATAGTTGGGGGTCACGGGGGTCACATGTTCTAGCTGTAACTTCCCGCAAAGTCAATATAAAGATATCTGAGCGGGGTCCTGGGGGTCTGACCCCCTCCCCCTTTTTGAGGGAGGATACTCTTGGTCAATGGTAACCGTATACCAGCTAAGATGTGGACGCCACACCCGCTTTTTTGTCTTTTCTGGACAGCCATATTATTATGTGGACCCTCTATTTTGGTTCACCTCCGCCCTCAGTCGTAAGAATTTCAAACCCAAAGTCAATCCACCCCCCCCTCTAAAATTCTCAAATTCCTGCATCCACGCCATCTTGTGACCCCCACATGAACATCTGCTGGATCCGCCCTTGCTACTTCCGTCTCGTTCGTAAATTGGTATCCTTTGATAGTCACGATATTTGTCTGTGCAAAGTGAGTTTTTGCTTGTAGAAAACACCCTGTTACCCTATGAAGTTTGAATATTTTGGAGCTATATACATGTATAAGACAGTACTCGCCTTTTTGCCACTCTGCCAGCAGAGGGGGCTCGTTCTTCGCATCACCTCTGCCCCACGTCACCGCCCACCTCATATGGTTGACCTCAACGGTGTTGGGGTCACGAATGGCTTAATTTAGAGGGTTGTTTTTATGGAATATTGAATTTTCTTTACAGAATTTGAAAAATATGAACATTCCGTTGTCGAATGATCACAATGGAAGAGTTAAGCGAAAAACAGATTTCAAAATAACACGGGGTCAGATTTCGAAACGCTTCACGCCTTTGGCCTCAATCGAACTAAAAAACATAGTTTGAAAGAAACATATGGCTTCTAATTAATCAAACTCGATTGAATTCGTCCCGTACGTTACCAGCAGCACAGTAAATGCTAGTTGTGTATTTGATGGCAAACTGCGAATCTATGTTCGATTAGATTCATTTCAATTTTCGCGTATAAAGGATAATTCTGATGATTAAGCTTGACCTGGGGCAGAGGGACTATGGCGTAAGTGTAACGCCCTCTGCCGGGAGATCGGCCTTTTGCGTGCGATGCAGGGCGGAGTGAGCTAGAGTGACCCGAAACCCTCGCCTGCTAGAATTTCCCCTGGAATCTCTAGTACATTGTATTATATTGTTTTGTGCAATTGATGGGCAGCGAAAACGAGAAGACATCATACGGACTATGTAAATTTATCTTTGCTGCCTTGAGAAAGCGAAGGCAAGACGTGTTATTTGTTTTGGTCGCCGTGTGTTTCTTTCTTTTTTGTATTAATTAATTGTGCCAGGGCTGGAGGCCAGCCAAGGTACGCAATAAACTGTATTTATGTATTATAATACATGTATATATTAACGTGCGAGCTGCCATTCGCTAGGTGGCGCTAAGCAAGCGCCGAATTTTTCATGCGAAGGGAGTCAAAGGCAGAGAGTGCCCCCCCCACCCGCCCGCAATTTTTTTTTACTGGATCCGCGCCTTGATAGTACTTAAATAAATGGTGCCCCCCCCCCCCCTTTCGTTAATTCCTGAATCCACCGTTGTAAAGTACCCGGAGTGTTCCCCCCACCCCACCCCTCCCCCCATTATAAAATGAAAATGCTGGATTCGACCCATGCCTGCATGGCCTTATTGCTGTTGTATTGTCGCGCAGCCATTGTCTTGGAGTAATTACTTACAGAGGTATAATCACCTGAGAGACAACGCCGGACCGCGCTGTTGTCGGATACGACGTCGAATTTTACGGTTTAAAAAAAGCAAAAAGGACACCCGCTATAATAGCGGATCAGCCGAAACCATTGACACAAGAAGCCGTTATATCAGAATCTATCGAAAACTTTAATTTTGATAGCGAAAACTAAAAAATAAATCACCGACAAATATAATTAACACGTTTATTTGTTATATATAATTACCAATTCTGTACCCTATACCTATACCGGTTATCGGTTGAACATGTTTTTATTTAGTGGCAAACCACCTGTCTAATATAGCTTGTATTGTTCAGGTTGCATTCAAATACATCTAATTTTTATAAAATAAGCTAAATTATTATTACACCAAATCAAATTTACTAACTGCATGTGAAACACACATTGTAGTTGTTTTTCTAGAGGCACCCCCTACCCCATCTCTCTCAAACAAAACGGCCGACATATTGTGTGTACCATAAGCTAATGTCATGGGATGGGGGATTGCAAACATCATCGCTTGTGAATGAAAAGAGAAGGGGATCGGAATAATTGCTTTGCCGACCACGCTACGCCATGCCAGTGGGGCACAGTAGCCTAAAGTTACGTTATTCGAGGCAAACCCCGTCCCCCTTTTCTAATACCAGCTTGATTTTCAAAGGCGGAGGGGGTGCATTTTCTAGGGCTAAAAGATACCCCACGGTGAGATATTTGTGGGTTTGCACACACATCCGTGGGTTTATTTCGATCGGGGGTCGACTCCATGGGCGTGGCTTCCCTTTGAGACCCTAAGATATACCTTAACCATCACCCCCCGCCCCCCCCCCCTCCCCACTCCCCCCGCCCTATTCTGTGCACCACGGTCACCTACGTCTCAGGTTTATACACGCGTTTTTTTATGCTTGTGTGTAATAATTTATTGTGCCCCCCATTTGAAAAATTCCTGCCCACGCCCCTGCACTCTAAGGCCTCGCGTGCCCCTCACTCTTCTCCCACTCCCCCTCCCCCCTCCCCTTCCCTCCCCTCCCCCCTTCACCTCGCTCATCCAACGGGCTTGTGAACGCCCCTAACCCCTGGACGACCCCTTCCTAGATCTGCGTCTTTGAATAACCTCGTTATCGGTGAGTCCACGACCGGTAATCGATTCCCCAGGACAAGGTGAAAAATTTATATGAAATCGACAATATAGATACGCTGACAACAGACATTTTTGCCTTTTTTGACGATAAATCATTGGCACTCATCCGCGCGCCACCTGGCGACTAACATTGAGCTATATTTAGCATATAAACAGGGATCACGTGACTGTCCTCACGTGGCCCCCAGCCGGCCGCGGCTTTGTTGTTGTTTCCCAGGGTATGCCCAATCAGACCACGTGGGCAAGGCGATCAGCTGCTCGCATATAGCCCAGTGCCATGGCCCGCCAACCACGACCGCCCCACGTGACATCCAGATGGTCTGTCGCGGCTTCAAGACCGTCGAAGCCAATGAAACGCCAGGAAATCTCTTCACCGTCACGAGAGACATCAGCCGAACTGCAACTGACCTCCAGGCATCGCTCATGTACACAGGGCAGCTTCACCAATGCTCAGCGCTGTGCCCATGGGTAAACCCGTAAGCGGGGGTCACTGACTCAAGGCAAGGCGGGCGACATACCCATCGCTGTACTGCTCGGCCACTGTCAGCACGCGCTCGGAGAGTGTCTACATGCATGGAGTGGCTGTGACGATTGATGACTAACTGATGTAAAATATTTTATTCCCGCTGAAACTAAAGCTTTTTTGTTCTGTTACCTTTATAAATCGACAACGGCTCAGCTATTTCAGTTAAACCAAAGGGCGCGCCCAGAGTGAACCGATCGCGAGCTTGATTTGACAGCTTGATGCGGACCGCTTCCCATACAACCACTTGATTGATGGACTGGCTAAATCACGTCTAGGGTACACGCGTAAGTATATATTATTATATTACTATAGTTGAAAATTATTTCTGCGCCGTTGTCATTAACATTTGTAGGATATTCAGACTCCAGTTTAAGCGGAAAATACACGCACAAGTATTCTCCTGTCGGTCGGGTGTGCATGCTCGTTCTGTACTGGGGGTATATATCCGGATGTATCTACTTATATATATAGATCTATATGAGTGTGTTTTATATGTACAATGTATATAGACTATATACATTAGTATGCGTGTTTGTGCAATAAGGCAGATCTCGCATCCAGCGTCATTGGGCAATGGCAGGCATAGGCCTACGGCTGATTTTTCTTACGTTGGCTAATAAGCTGAAATCGATTAGAAACATTTCGATAACCTGCCATGCATGTATGGACCCGTTTTTAGTACCTGACTTTTATCCGTTCATAATAAAAGACCCCCAAAAAAAATTTAAAAATAAGTCCCGAACGTCGTGAGAATTTATTATCACTGGTATATATTGAATACCAAGTGAAACATTGAGAAACAATGGGTATAGCTATGAATGCTAACATGCCATCTAATGTACCTGCTATACTTTTGGCATACTTCAATTCTCATAATTATGTACATGACTTTGATAAAATGCCAATTAATGTAACAGTCCTAATCACCACTTGCCCCCTCTTCTTATCTCTGCCTCTTTTTTCCTTTCGCTATCGCGTATCTAGATCTATCTTTCCATCTAGGGGGCCTATTTCTCTCGCGCGCTTCTTTTTCTCGATCTTTCTCTCCCCTTCCCTACCCACCTCTGTGGCCCACTGTCCTGACTAGTGATCTACCCATTTCTCCATTTCTCTCTGTAAATGCCAGACATGCTTTGTGTGTGGCCTTGAGCGTTCACGTGTCGCACATGGCCAGGCCACGTTGACTGACGTACGCAGGTCGCCTCAGCCAGCCGGGTGGGCACTGGTGCACCATGGAGCTCGCGAACACGGTTAAGGCCATGATACATCTAAAAAGTATCGGTAACTTTGTGTCCGAAACTTGTTTCGGAAACTTGTGTCCCAAATTCAAACATGTTGAAACTTCGGAAACAATGTTTCGGTCACAAAGTTACCGAAACATTACAGGATACACCAGTGAAAAGTTTCGGAAATAAAGTTTCGCCGTCACAAAGTTACCGAAACTTTGCCAGATGTATCATGGCCTTTATACAACATTTAGAGGTGAGAATGCCCCCCATTCCACCGGGTGACTGCTTACATACCATTGGAATAGTCCATCTAGCTATATAGCGCAGCCTGCGTGGAGATCGCTATGTCATAATGGAGGCTCCCCTCCCCCATCCTCCGAGTGCTTAGCGTTAGCATGAGAAGAAAATTGGTGTAAGCCTACATCGTACAGCCGTATGAGATAGACATATATATTTGCCTCCGCCGCCACCCCCCCCCCCCCTCCCCCTCCTCCATTCCGCCCTCCCCACTAAGTAATTGGCCAAATCAGCTTCCTCAGCCCCCCCCCACCCCTCCCCCATCGATCGTATCGGTCGCTCACTTATGCCCCACCGCCCACACATACGGCCCCCCGCCCACACCCGCGCCCCCGCCTAACCCCCCGCCCACGCCGCCAGACCCTACGCCCCTGACTGTCTAGGTTAATTATATATCACTGCTGTCCGATCGATTTTAATTCTATCAATGGTACAATCTTCTACCTAATTAATTGTGTATTCATTTTAACGGGAAACCCGCTGATCTGCGAGGACGTTTTCTTCGCACAACGAGCCTGGCACATGTATCAATAGTACATCTCATCCAACCCCATTTCATCGCCCCTGGAGGCTTCTTGGTCGAATATAGCCTCCGTGCATGTGCACAGAAGTGGCCTAAAACTCCAAACATGTTATTGCGTTTACGTACAAGTACAGCGTGTGGCGAGTCGTCGGAATAGAACAGCGAAAGATCGTGAGCGCAAAGAAAGTGTCTTTGATGCCAGCCATGCCGGAGGAGTAATGTTTCATTATATTTTATCGGTGATCGGTATCTGAGAAACACAGGCTAGAAGTGGGATGATAGTACCCGTAACCATGCATGCCAGTAGGTTTAGTGTTACTGAGAAAAAGATTCTCTGGGGCTATTTGCGCCAATGTTTGTTTTGGCCCATTCAGGGGGCGTAGGCGGGGCCGGAGGGGGGGGAGGCGGGGTTCTAATTGCATTCCCATTATCACCTCCCCCCCTCCCTCCATCCCCTCTCTTCTTCGGAACTATTTCACATCCGGGCGCCCCCTTGCAATTCTTATGCATTTCCAAAAGCGAGAGACCAAAAGTGAAATGTATGTTTATCCTGGGCCGAGCGAACAATAAGTGGGATCTACTCCAAACTTAGCATGAAACTAGCACCAAAAGAGTCCAAACAGCCAAAGGGCGACGTGCGGACGCCCTCATTGCATCCTATCCCCACCCCCACCCCCACCCCCACCCTCACCCACGCGAAAAATCGTAGATGCAAAAAATCGCAAGTTCCTATTCTCAAACAGTTTGTGATTTTTTGCAGCTACGATTTTTCCCTAGTCCTTTTTCGCGGTTGTTAGGAATAATTTTCTCATAGCAACTGGTCTAAAGTATCGCGCGGTGTTTTGCAGCGGTGGAGATCAACATGTCTTGGTCGTTAACATTGCATTTGTACATCTTAATAGATGTTAATAAGCCTCCAGATATACCACCGAGGCCGAGGGGGTGGGAGTGGCAGATATATTTGAGCATGTGGCTGTCTCCACACCCCCCCCCGCCCCCCCCCCCCCCGCCACATGCACTGTGTAGATGTACAGTGTTTTAGGCCGCTTTTGTCTACACAAGAACTAAATTTACTAAACCAAGGAACCTCCCAGGCCGATGAAGGAGGAATCGATTAAACACGCCCCAGATTAGGTGCCCCCTCCCCTCTCCTCCCCGCCCAACCACCCCTACCTCACTCATCAATTAGGCCTATATGTCGGGCTGGATATAAGGGTATTGAGTGAGTTACTAAACGACTTGCCTCGACTATCGCACTGCGGCTATAAGACTGTAATCTGTGGCTGATCACACACATAAATCGGCCTCATATACATCGACCTGCAGATTGAGCTTGGCCGGGATAGAAATACAAGACGAGGGGTCAGAGAGATTATTTCTCCAAATTGCAGAGGGTGGTGTGCTTGGTTGTATATTCGGGACGCTTTAACTATAGCGCTGTGGGCCATATGGCGTCAATGGAAGAAGGAAGGAAGATTGGAGCCATGTCCCCGCGGGTAACTTCTTTGACAAGAAGGACGTGAAATCTGTATCCTGCGGGGTGGGGTGCGGGTGGATGGGGCGCCGGGCGGACGGGGGGTTGGGGGTGGGGGGGCAAGTGATGTATCGCCGCCACCGCCGAAAGCCTAGATTCGCCCCTGGAAATAAAATGAAGTGTGACAATATAGACATAACGCAATCTGCAGCAGAAAGCTGGTCTCCACGGTCAAACATTGCCGAGGGATGGGGGGACACGGGGGGGAGGGGGGGGGGGCTGTTCTACCTCCCTCTCCCCTGGATCCGCCTCAATGCGTACAAGCACTCACCGTCACGTGTGTCGAATCTGACCTCCTTGTTAATTCTGATCCGTTGTTCGTCGAGGCTGCTGTTGGGGTTAGAGATTAGCAGTGAGCAGAACGCACGGCGATCTCTAAACCGAACTAAAACAAAGTAATTAGTAAAAGTAATATATTTATTGTTGCCAACATAAATGAATGAGTAATGAAATAATGGAATTAAGTGAATGTGATATTTTAGAATTGATATGGGGAGCGTTTAGTTTCACAAACTATCAGTTTATTTTATAAACTACATTAGATTATGTGTTTAAAATGGATTAATACGCTAGTACAGAATGTCAGTGAAGAAGCAATTGCCACAACCGGAAGAAAGATTGTTCTTGTGTATTTATACGGAGTCAAGTCCGGTAAAAAAATCCGGTAAAAAAGTTCGAGATTTGTCAGGTCTAAAAAAATCTAGAAATATTTAACTTGACCAGTCTGGCACCTCATAATATGTTTTCGCTGTGGCCCTCCTGCGCTTCCGTAGTAAACCACCACCACCCCATGTCTAAATTTAGTGTTCCTCTTTCCGGCAATAACTAGTTGCAGGGTGGTTTTGACCAACACTCATCGGGCGGACTTGTATAGAGACACTGGTGGTCTGTGGAGGGGTGGGGGGGGGGGGGGTATTCATACGTATGTACGTAGGTTGGTAGGGCGGTGGCTGACATCATCCTAAGTGGTGACTTGGTCCTGTAGGGATGATAAACGATCGGGGTGATACATCGACCGGGCTTACGTCACCCTCTGGAGGGTGGTTTGTCGATGAATCTTGAGTCATCGCGGAGGGTAGGTGGAGGGGGTGGTTTTTCGAGTGCATCTCCTCATCCGTGGGGTGGTTATAAACAGCATCCGACACTCTCCAGCGGGGGTAGTGGGGTGGGGGGAGGGGGCTGGGGACGGGTTGGGGTTCATTATGCCCACTTGATAAACTGGACCGCTGGTCCGGAACGGTTTTCCTTGTTCATATTTGGGCCGCGGCAAAAGATATTAAATTAATGAATTACTTAGCTGCTAACTTGTATATCTGTGATTGTCAAATGGGGGTGGAAGGATCTTCTAACGTTACGAGCATATGGATGCCTCCTGACTTTATGTGTTCGGCCTGTGTTCCGTTGGTAGGCAAACCGCATGCACTGCAGACCGACAGGTCGTGGGTTCGCACCCTGGCGCTTACATGTGGGGGCTTCATGTTTTATCCTATCCTAGTTCATAGTCTCTGGTTGTTTTGGGGGGCCCCGTTAGGTCACGTTTAGAGTTAAAAAGGACCTGCTCTCTAGGTACTAAATACCTGATGAGCGTGTTATGTCAATGAGGCGCCATCTACCGAGAGAGTGCATGTCATATCAACCTCCACCAGACCTCGGTAGTTCTTCCGGTCTGCAATCGTCCACGAAGGAATCGAAGATGCATTCGGGGTCGAACAACACGTGAAATGAAATGACATCATCAAGATACTCTTTTAGGCTCCATTTCTCTTCAAGTCCCAGACATGCCGTGTCGTGTCGTGGTCTTTTTTTGGTGCAATTGGCTAATTGGGCCAACTGGGCTGGGATTGGATAAAGCCAGCTAGGGTTCGAACCCACGACCTGTTGATCTGCAGCGCAGCCTGCTTACTATCTGACCCATGGAGGCTCCCCGACCTAACTCCACACTAAAGACTAAACGGAAAGCTCAAATGCAAAAATTAATACTTCTCAAAACCTGAAAACTCCTCGAAATCGAAAGTAAGATTATTGCAGAACGGCCAGGACAAAGTCATTTATGACCATAGAGTGTTTACGGTTTCCTTACGGGTGGGGATAATGTAGTGATTACATTGTCCTAGTTACACGCGCGCGTTCGTCCAGAGACGAGCTGAGGGGGGTGGTTTTACAGAGCGCGCCGCTTTGTTCGCCAGGAGGAAATCACGAAGAGAGAGCGTGGGTTTAAGTTACTATAAAACCACCCCAAGACCCAGGGGAGCGGGTAGCTATATGATACCGGCATTCAGGTGACGCTACAGTTTGCTTGCT
Organism: Arenicola marina; assembly: GCA_964019135.1. Taxonomy (NCBI): domain Eukaryota; kingdom Metazoa; phylum Annelida; class Polychaeta; family Arenicolidae; genus Arenicola; species Arenicola marina. Next base: position 11,928,285 of record OZ025261.1, on the reverse strand, counting down.
TGCTCTGGACACGCTGATGACTTCACCGCATTGGGCTCCGCCAGAAACGAAGCACTGCACGAAATTTGCCGGTAAACAGTATAAATGTGAGTATGATGCGACAGACAGACAAGACTCTTGGGGTGTTATAGTCCATCGCTCAACCTTAAAAAATATAAACAACGTTAAAGCCGGGTCGGAAAATGAAACGCTAAGATCTTGCGCTACTGCGAGGCTTGGAACTGCCGCTGTACATCTGTAAATCGCGGCCCTGATCTCTCTGTCCGCGAGGTATGCTCCCGGCAAAATGGCCCTCTGCTTGACATTCCTTGGGGCGGGTTGCCTTAATTTTTTTCTCCATACCAGTCGGCCGAAACGAAGCGTTAACACTCGCCAATTTAACTTTAAGATGTAAACTTTTTGCGCAGATCGCGATTAAATTAGGTTGGACACCCGCTTTAATTCTTCATTCTAAATGCTTAATTATTAATTTTTAATGTTTAATTGTTAATTCTTAATGTTTAATTGTTAATTTTTAATGCTTAACTGTTAATTGTTAATGCTTAATTGTTAATTGTTAATGGTTAATTTTTCATTCTTAAAATCATAATTCGTATTCCTAAATGCGTAATTCTATATTCGCAATATATCATTGAAGGTCTGAAGGTTCTAATGCTGCCTTTTACATACTGCTTTTTAAGTACTTCATTTGTAAGTCCGCGTTAATGAACCTAGCTGTTCCAGGCGATACTCAGCACCATCTGTCGTCATAATGGGCTCTGCATAATGTTGGTTAGACTGGTTTCCAAACCGGTTCCGGACATTACATAGCAACCCCATTCGCTCAACCGTGCACAACAGTGGCGAGGATATGATTTAGCGATAGGGGCATAACTTTTTATTTCCTGTCGGGTAATGGCCGTCCGTGTGCATACACCACGCTAGATGACCTATAAATGATAACGTCATGTATAGTCAGTACTAGCGAGTGACTTTACTTGTAGCACAAATATCAGTGCACCAAGATAGGTAATGCTGGGCTGCGATGTGACGTCACGAATAGATAAGTAGCCACGTGGAAGTTGTTGTGTCGGGCAGAAAGAAGAGCGGAGGATGTTAGGATCGTCACAGTCTAAAAACCGGGCCTTTTCTGGCGTAATGCCGTCAAGCTGTTGTGTCGTGCGGTGCACATGTTGTGAACTTTGATATGATACCACTCGAGCACGAAAAACGAGCAACATACCGGCTTTGTGAAAGAAAGACGACACCCGACCAGTAGCCTACGTGGATTTGGCCCGCTTCACGAAGATAATTAAACCGTCATGCCGAATATAACTTCTTACTACATAGGTGGTGTACACATAACTACAACAGGTTCTAGTCGATAAGTTATAAGCACCCACCTCCCCCCCCCCCCCCCTCTGAGTCTAATTAAAGCTGTTGTTGGACAATATATAGTCTATATTCCGGGGATTAATAATGAACTTAAAAATTGTCCCGTGCGTAGTTTACTCCAGGGGGGGGGGGGTGGGGGGTGGAGGCGGTGCATATAACTTATAATGGCGACTAGAGGGGCATGTACTACCTTGCTGCAGCGGTGGGGGTGCCGCCCGGGCCTACCGAGCATACAGAGGGTGAAAGAAAAGAACGCGATTTTGTGGTCATCAAGAGGGAATATTTGGGTAAAATAATAACCTTCATAAGTAGACAATGACGTACAGTTACGCAACATAAATAGAGGAAGAGGCCAGCTGATTGAGATCTCCGAGCACGAGAATGCGAGGACAAAAGTAAAGGAAACAACTCTTGTTCAGTCTCAGATGGGCACATATTTGCGCTCCGCGGGAAGCGAGAAACATGCGGAAGACGGATAATTTGGGCCGCACAAATATGTATATATCTGCAACCTAGTGCCTCCTCTCCTCAGCCGACCTCCGCCCCCCGCACGAGTCCGGACTCCATTGGATATCTTGTAAATGTTGAGTGTTCGATTGTAGCTCGAAAACTAAAAGATATCTGAGCATCAAAATTGCCCTGGTGGATAGAGGTGATGTAGCTTATGCCAAATCCAATCTCAGTTTGAACCCGGAGTGCGCAACGTAACGGTGCCAGAGCGCCTGTAATTCCCGATGCGCAATGGCGCAAACTCCAGCCCTCATCCACACCCACACCCTACTTTACACCCCCCCCCCCCCCCAATGCCCCACCTGAGGTCGAGGTGACAGCGATGGCATCAGCATAGGAAGCTGCGATATATTGTCCTTCCTTTATAATCCCCATGCATTAGTCATGCGCGTCATCAGACGTCCATTTTTGTCACAAGCTTTCAGTCGCCAGAGTGATTTGCATCGTTTTTGCACTCTTTTTACGTGTTTATCGTACTATCGACACAGTGCGAGCTCGCTTAGACCTGCTTACACCTGATTGTATGATTCTTGTCAGAAGGCCGCCCTGCGATGTCTCGGCTAACATGGCCAACTGTTACATCTGTAAAAATGTGACGTCGTATCCCGCGGCGGCCATAACTCGGCAGAAAATCGAAAGTCGATCATAGCGTATGATAGGGATATAATCTTATATGGGCCAGAATGAGGATCAGGTCACATCAGGGTCCGTGAGTTCGAAAATATTTTGTCCCCCCCCCCCCCCCACCCCCAACCCGGTCTAAATTACGGGCCGTGGTGGAGCTTAAAAAGTGGAGAATGAGGCCCAGGGAGCGTTTCTTTCTTTATTGCCACAAAGCAATCTCCAAAGGGACAGCGACATCTTGCGTTATAATTTTACAGACTGAATATCTTGATCGCGAAATTCGTAATAGTTGCATGTAACTACATGTATATTATTGTCCCGCTTACATATCAAGCCTTTTCAGGGAAAATTTAACATTGTAGAACTAAACACTTAAAATGAAAAATTAAGCATTACAAATTAACAATTAAGCATTAGGAATTAACAATTAAGCATTAGGAATTACCAATTAAGCATTAGGAATTAACAATTAAGTATTAGGAATTAACAATTAAACATTAAGAATTAAGCATTAGGAATTAACAAGTATGCATTAAGAATTAAGCATTTAGAATGAATGATGAACAATTAAGCAAATAGAAGTGAGGACGTAGAATTATGGCACCTATCCCCTTCCATGCATATGGCATCCACCCGTTTCAGTTGCGTTCACCGTTCTACTCCTTACATGAACCCGTTTCAGTTGCGTTCATCGTTCTACTCCTTGCATGAACCGGTTTCAGTTGCGTTCACCGTTCTACTCCTTACATGAACCCGTTTCAGTTGCGTTCACCGTTCTACTCCTTGCATGAACCGGTTTCAGTTGCGTTAGGCATATATATGCACACAACTCTTAACCGTTGCACTTGTACATGAACCCTCTCAGTTGCTTTAGCCATTCTACATCTGGCTTTAACCGTGTCATGTGCATGAACTGGATTGGTTGCGTTAACAATTTCATTTGCGTTAAGCGTTCTGCTTCTGGCATTTACCCGCTTCAGTTGCGTTAACCTTTCTATTTGTGGTATTAACTGTTTCACTGGTGTTAACCGTTCTGCCTCTGGCATTAATCGGTAGCACTGGCGTTAACTGTTCTACAGTTCGCGCATGCGATTCTGTCTACACGCGATTCTGTCGACACGCGGTTCTCTCTACATGCGATTCTCTCTACATGCGATTCTGTCTACACGCGATTCTGTCTACACGCGATTCTGTCTACACGCGATTCTGTCTACATTGTCTACAGGCGATTCTTCCGGATTCAGATGAAATGTGGTTGGCGTTTTTGCCCACTTTTGTGTCCATGAAAGGCATACGTTGGGCCGATTCGGGTGAACACTCGTATAGTAGTTGCGTTCGCTGCGTTCACTGCGTTCGCACCGTTTAGGTAATCGGAAACCTGAGCTTGTCATTGAGGTCCGGGTTGTTGTGATGTACGAGGAAAATCATCCGTGTGACTGATTTTATGATGACAATTGACGTGTGACGATTGGTCGGCCAGGGCACTCTGTACTCCGCAGCGGGCCGGCCACCAGCAGGCCTACTGCGCTTCGATTATTGTCTATGGTGTGGGTGAGAGGGGTGGGCGCCAGTGCGGGGAATCATAGCTTACACGCGCGTGTCTATTGGCGGGGAGGGAGGGGTGCGTGTTGCCATATGGGCATGGCAACGCGTTTTACAATTGCAATGAGCCTTTAGTCGATTTACGCAAAAGTGCTGACACGGCAATTTTTAAGCCTATTTATCCAGGACAGACAGTTATATTCTACATTGTTCTCTGCAAGTCCTAGCTACGATCAATATTGAGGGCGCGCCGTGAATTTATTGAATGTTAAACTGTCATCACTCGTACGTCATAAGCGCTTAACCGATTTTAGCGAAAGTTAAGATATAATATTTTATGGTTTCCCCCTGCATCTGGTTGAAATTTTAAAGTGACGAACTGAGGTTTATCCTTCTGCAAAGCAAAAGAAATGTGAGTTGTTCAGTTCAGCTTTGGTCTAAAGGCGATTTAACCAGTTAGTTCTAAAGATAATTCCCGCTAATTTCTCAAATTTCACCTGCTATGTTAAAATGGAAGACGTGCAAGCCGTTGCGCACCATACACATTACATGTAAGCATAAATATTACCAAAAATACACTTTTCGAAGTTGGAAGCTATGCGTTGTACGTCACAGCTCTGTGTGAAGTGTACTCAATTATTGTTTGGGTTTTAGGGATACGTTTAGTGGACCAAAGATGATGAATTTCTTTAACGTTGACATTATTTTGGCGGCAAAAAGCTATTTGTCATTGAATATGGCCGTGAGGCTGGAAGACTTGATAACCAGAGTGTGGACAAGGAAACATTTCAAGGACGGTGGGTGAGATAAAAACCATTTAGCTGTCAGGTCACGTAGGGTTCGCGAGATACATGCATACACGACGTTCCGTGTCATATTTAGATGCTTCAATGCTCGAGCGGCTTTGGTTTGCTGGACATCTCTGTGATTAGGCTTTCATACAATATAGGTCTGCCTTGTTGTGAGCCGAGTGCTTGGCTTGGGTTGGTGTATGGTGAAGGGGGGGGGGGACGTCTGGGATCCGTTGTTGTGAAAGCCAGCCTCACCCGTGGAGGATGTAACCTCCCCCGCAGACGAGGGCTCAAAGGAGGTCGCCCTTTGTGATGTCACTACTGGCCCGACCTCAGTTGCCCCGCCTTGGTCAGTTGGTATGCGGTTGCGCCGAACCAAGAAAACAACTCTGACGTATATAACTGCGTAACCCGTCCATAGGAAGAGTCCATTAACCGACCTGTTTCAGTACACGGAAATCGCTATATCTACACAACTTTTGATAACATTGCCACGGGTTCATGGATGAATAGGCTCGATCAAGGCTGTCAATCATTTACTGACATCACTGTTGCTTTTATCGAATCATGTGGTGAAAAAAGGTGAACAAACTAGTCCGACAAACAAGGCAGCATGTCGTTTTCTTGTCAGTTTCAGAGATGAGTACTTTTCGCATGTACCTACCATCAGCTATGATTGTAAGTGTCATACTCACGATTAAGGAAAAAGGACCCGAGCGTGGGCGGGGCTCAATGTCAGTGTGGATCGGTCTATTCTGGAATGAGACGGAAGATGCTTGCTTCATCTGTCGTAGTTGCAGTGTGATAATGAATCAGTGTTGAGTACAGCAGTCTGGTGAAGCTATTACATGTACATTGGTACATGTATGTTTGCGTCATCTTTATTCTGTAAGGTAGAGAAACGTTTAAAAGTGGATGCTTAAGCGCCACCCCAGCGGTTAATTTAAAAACATTTATCCCAGCAGAAACAAAATCTGTGGTCATAACGTCCCCGCTCAGATTTCTTGTAACAGTGAGAAGGAGGGGAGGCACTCACTAGGTGTCAGCACCAGCACGGATCAAGCCCTGCCCAAGCACTGCTGTCGGCGTTATGCCGTTTTGTCGCTATGATAGGAGAAAGGTGACCGGGAGGGGGTGGGGGGGGCGGTCAGTGTTGACAGATGTTGATAGACACAAAAATTACCATCTTCTTAGCATCGGCTTGCCTTTGGAATGCAAATACATACGTCAAATACATACGTATCTTGAACATGGCCACATTGCTGCCGGCGAAAAACTATTTAAATGTATTTTTTCTGTTAAATGTGTTTGATGTTAAGTATGTTTTTTCCGCCGTTCGCATTGATCATACATGTAATTTAGTAAAAGAAAAACATGGAGGGAGGGAAGGGGGCTAATATTTACCTATATGACAGAATTTCGCATCACATTTTTTATGAAAATCTGAACAGAAGTTTAATTAAGCAAACATAATAAATTAGGCCAATATTTCCGGCTACAACGTCACATATTTGTGTGCATTGCGCTCGCATTGATGGCACGGTGTTGGCGATGGTAACCAGGTCCTAGGCAGGAACAGGCTAACGAGAATAACATGTTGTTTATGCACCTTATTTTTTAAGTCGGAATAAGTTGTTTATGGTCCTTTTCTCTGGATAATTTTAAAGATGCAAAGTGGTAAAGACATAACATTTGTATAAATTTGCAAAAATATCGGTCTGTCCCGTTTGCATACACATGGGCCAGCCAGCATGGGCAGGTTCGTGAGGTAATGGGAGTGCTAAACATAGACACCATTAATGTACGTCTGTGACCCCTCTCCTCTCCCGCACCCCCTCCCCCGTCTTCTCCTGTTAGGAGTGGAGGTTGTCAACTCAGAGTCAACTGGTCCCAAAACGGAGTCGCTGATCGACCCGTGGGTCTAGAGTTATTTTGAAAACATCCCACCCTCCCGCCCCCAACCCCTCCCGTCTCCCACGACAAACAACCCTAGCGTCCCAGTCCAACACTCTACGGCGTCCCCAGTCAAAATCCCCCAACCCCGCCTGCAGCCTTTCACCTCTCCCTCCATCCACCCCCCCCCCCTGCAGCCTTTCACCTCTCCCTCCATCCACCCCCGCCCCCCCCCCCCCCCCTGCAGCCTTCCACCTCTCCCTCCCTCCACCTCCTCCCTGCGGCCTCCCACCTCTACCTCCATCCCCATTCCCGCATACTCACCCACCCTACCTCCATTTTTCACCTCCTTATCTGCATCCGTCCACGCCTACCGCCACCCGCCTCCACTCCCCCCCCCCCTCCCCTTCCCTGCAGCCTTCTACCCACACCTCCATCCCCAACCCCTTCCTGCAGCCTCCCGCCCCCTCCTTGCAGCCATCCACCCCTGCCTTCCTCTCCTACCTTCCCCGCCCCCCCCCCTCCCCTCCCCACACCCGTCCCTCGGTCACCACAGCTCGTAATGGTTGACCTACTTTTCAACCAGCGGGAATCCAGCTTCGGGTAGAGTCCCTGGCCTCCCTGGATGGCCCTCCCCTCCCCCACCTCCCACAGCCCTAGCGATGGAGGTGGTCACTGGGATTACAAATGTCATGCTATACCACTCAGAAACAAGAGTCGCTTTGGTGGGGCAAGTCGCCAGTTTGTTGCTGGCAGCCTGAATAAACGTGGACTTTCAGTCTCTACAAAGTTAATCGTCTTTGACAACCATGTGAATGAAACAATATGCGACGGATATTCTATATAGGCTGCCTTTACTCAACGTGAAAGTACGTAAGTGTAAATTACTAGTCAATTTGACTTTCGACGCAATAGTTTTGGTTGGTTGGTTGGTTATTCAGGACGCTTTAACCACTTTTGGTCATATCGCGTCAATGGGAGAAAGAAGGGAGAGTGGAGCCATGTCCCCGGGGGTAACCCCCCACTCTTTACGAAGAAAGACATGAGATCTTTATCCTGCGACCACAGAGATATGGCCACAGCAGGGCTCAAACCACCGACCCACGTGCCGTTGGGCTCTCAGGTGACCAGAGCACTCTAGCCCACTGAGCTGTCGCGCCGGCCCCGCAACAGTTTTGAGTTTATGGCCACCCGAAAGATTGTTTTGCGCTTTTACGATGAGTAGTGTTACTTCCATAATCAGTTTGCTCAGATTGTAGGACACGGCAGACCGACTCCTCACACAATGACGTTTGAGTACATTTAGCGACCAATTTCAGAAATTAGACATTTAAATATTGAAATGAAAGAGTGACATCAAAATTTAGGAGCACTGTAACATGTTCATCAGATGCAAGGATAACTAAAGACATAACAAATATTTAGCTCGACAGCTGATAGAAAGTTAGAATTTATATTTACCACGTCACATAGAAGTGTGCAGTCCACTGACATTATGACGCGATGTTTATCATGATAAGCAGATCCCAGGCAAATCTGAACGTTGTTATGAACGAAAGTAAATTATTCCTGCATAATCAGGCCATAAAATAATACTTTAAACTTTAGATACTACCTGACATAATTTGGACGTTGAAAAGCCTTAAAGTTGCAGTGTTAAAGTGTGACAAAGGGCGACCATTTTAAAGCGCAATACACAAGTCATTGTTCGAGGACACTAAAGTAGGGCAGGATGTTTACGAGTGCCTCGAGTCCAGATCACGTTTCCCGTGCGTGTTGTGGCACTCGAGTGTTTACAACGGGCAGCGCCTCTGGTGGCCGCGTCCGCGACTCACGCGTGTGTCTCTGCGAAGGTTGACAACACAATAGGACCGCACTGACTGAGAACGTACCCGCGGATTACTTGATTTCCAGGAGGCCGTATTAATTTGTATCTCGCGAGATAATTGCGAGATAACTGGCGCTCAAAGTGCATGAATGGATGGAATTTAGCACACGTAAATACATGTATTATTATTTATATCAATGTGACACCTAGCTGGATTTTTTGCAGTGGTTATCAAATATGTTTATGCAATTGCTTGACATTACATCGCGGGCATTGTTTATAAGGATCTATTGTTCTCAAACAAATACGTTATCTACATAAACTGGTTACACTTTCTGCTGGATACGAACAACTGCGCAAAACATCTGATTACGTTTTTGGTGACCTTATCAGTTACCTGTTATCTGTTACATATATATATCATGGTGCAATGCACGAGCTCCTGCATGTACTTAGCATTAAGTAGATGATGCTTCATTAAAATTACTTCCTTTATTAATGGGTCATGTATACGATGAATTCATAAGTTCAAAATTCATTTGTTTCTTTCCTTGCAGAAACCCAATCTTGTGGGTTGAACTGCCTTAATTAATGGCTCTTGTGTAACATGAATTCATAGGTTAAAGATTTATTTGTTTCTTTCCCTGCAGAAACTCAAGTGTTGTGGCTTGAGCCGCCTCCGATATCGTCAGAGAAGACATCAGTGCCTCGGCGACCGATACGTACTGCGCGCAAGTGGATAAACGTTCGTTAACCAGCATAAAACGCACGCACATGAGTCTCCTCTGAAACCTCGTCTGCATAATTATACACGCTTAGCTGTGTTTAGACTTGTGAGCGGCGACTGGCGAGATATATAAGGGACTGAAGTGGAGATAGGAGAACAACACTGGGGCATAGTCCACCATCAGCTGATACCGGAGAGAAAGCCTGGGACCAGTCTGCGCGGTCCAATTAAGGCGGCCAGTTATTTACCAAAGCATCTGACTTCTTAAACCCTCGATCGCGAAAGTCGGTCACGTGACTTTGAAAGCTGTCGCGAGAGGTCGCTTGGCGCTGGGTAGTGGACCAGTATGCGTGAAATCAACATGAAGTGTGTTCGTAGGGAGAGCATTGACGAAGACTTCGAGGTCTGTCCGGACAGTCCCATTCCCGGGATTCCGACAGGAGGCGCAAGAGTCAAGGTAGGAACGCACACAATTTGTAAAGCAACTATTATTGGAGGCCAAACTTCATTTAGTCCGCTATATATTTATTTCTGCACACGTCATGCAATGGCGTTCCATATTTCGAGGAGTTGTGATACATTATGGAACTGAAACAAACTAGGGATAATGACGCATATAATGTCGATATGAATGCTTGATGCGTGTTTCGTAATGATAGAAGATTTACAAGACCGGACAAATTCGTGTTACGAAAATGTTTTATTTTTTTTATTTTAATATTTAATATCTGTCTGTCACCCGATCGTTCTTCAGACATGCATTGTTTAGGACTATAATGCGTCTTCCTCCTCCCACAGGTGTTCTATGCGGGTGCCTGTTACACCGACAGACAGGTCAAACAGAGCGGCCAGAAGAGACTCAGATCACCCGGGGTACAGGACACCTCATTGTTTCCAGGTAACCAATGGGAACCGACCGCGATCATGGATATTTTGTTACTGCGATGTTAAGCGACAACGTACATTAACAACTGTGTCGATGTCGATGTCGCGTTTTCAGATCCTCAGTGTCGAAATTTAGGGGTCAATGTCGAATGTCGCTTTTTCAAATATTCCTGTGTCGCGTTTCGCCAATTACCCCTTCCAGACCCCTATCCTTAAATTGTAACGTAGCAGTGCATTTCTGATCCCATGGATATTGCAACATCATCGCCATTTAAAGAGCGTGTCCGTTTCGTTCTCAGGATACGAAGTGTCTGGAGTGGTGGACGCCATTTGCAACACGAGAGCGGACAGCACCCTCGCCAAGGGAGACAAGGTGGTGGTCTACCCGGAAGGACAGGAGCTGCTCGAGATCGGGTAGGTGGTTAGGTCATGGATAGGTCGTCAGATCATGGGTGGGTGGTCAGATCATGGGTTGGTGGTCAGGTCATGGGTAGGTGGTCAGATCATGGGTAGGAGGTCAAATCATGGGTCAGTGGGTAGGTGGTTAGATCATGGATATGTGGTCAGATCATGGGTAGGTGGTTAGATCATGGATAGGTGGTCAGCTCATGCGTGGCTGGTCAGATCATGGATATGTGGTCAGATCATGGATAGGTAGTCAGATCATGGGTAGGTGGTTAGATCATGGATAGGTGGTCAGATCATTGGTTGGTGGTCAGATCATGGGTGGGTGGTCAGATCATGGATATGTGGTCAGATCATGGGTGGGTGGTCAGATCATGGATATGTGGTCAGATCATGGGTAGGTGGTCAGATCATGGATATGTGGTCAGATCATGGGTAGGTGATCAGATCATGGATAGGTAGTCAGATCATGGGTGGGTGGTCAGATCTTGGATATGTGGTCAGATCATGGGTAGGTGGTCAGATCATGGGTGGGTGGTCAGATCATGGGTTGGTGGTCAGATCATGGATATGTGGTCAGATCAATGGTAGGAGGTCAAATAATGGGTAGGTGGTCAAATCTTGGGTAGGTGGTCAGATCATGGGTAGGTGGTTAGATCATGGGTGGGTGGTCAGATCATGGATATGTGGTCAGATCATGGGTAGGAGGTCAAATCATGGGTAGGTGGTCAAATCATGGGTGGGTGGTCAGATCATGGGTGGGTGGTCAGATCATTAGTAGGTGGTCAGATCATGAGTAGGTGGTCAGATCATGGGCAGGTGGTTAGATCATGGGTAGGTGGTCAGATCATGGGTGGGTGGTCAGTTCATGGGTGGGTAGTTAGATCATGTGTAGGTGGTCAGATCATGGGTAGGTGGTCAGATCATGGGTTGGTGGTCAAATCATGGGTGGTTGGTCAGATCATGGGTAGGTGGTCTGTATAATGACACTTGAAACATTATTATGACGTCATTCTTTTGTTACAAGTGTTGATTCTTATCTACGAATCAACACTTTCATGAGGTGATCTTTGTTCCACCCGAGTCTGGGCGTCAAGTGTTGCTCACTTATTAGATTACATGAGTAGAAAACCACAACTTCTTCTCCGTCAAGGTGTATCCACGGCAAATAGGAAATGGAGTGAATTGGTGTTTTAGGCCGCTATTGTGCACACGACGATGAAGAATCGGCTTGCGCCTCGTGCATTCTTTTTCAAGAATGTACTGTTACATGGGCATTCTCCTTACCCTAAGCCCCGCCCACTACATGGGCATTCTCCTTACCCTAAGCCCCGCCCACTACATGGGCATTCTCCTTACCCTAAGCCCCGCCCACTACATGGGCATTCTCCTTACCCTAAGCCTCGCCCACTACATGGGCATTCTCCTTACCTTAAGCCCCGCCCACTACATGGGCATTCTCCTTACCCTAAGCCCCGCCCACTACATGGGCATTCTCCTTACCCTAAGCCCCGCCCACTACATGGGCATTCTCCTTACCCTAAGCCCCGCCCACTACATGGGCATTCTCCTTACCTTAAGCCCCGCCCACTACATGGGCATTCTCCTTACCCTAAGCCCCGCCCACTACATGGGCATTCTCCTTACCCTAAGCCCCGCCCACTACATGGGCATTCTCCTTACCCTAAGCCCCGCCCACTACATGGGCATTCTCCTTACCCTAAGCCCCGCCCACTACATGGGCATTCTCCTTACCCTAAGCCCCGCCCACTACATGGGCATTCTCCTTACCCTAAGCCCCGCCCACTACATGGGCATTCTCCTTACCCTAAGCCCCGCCCACTACATGGGCATTCTCCTTACCCTAAGCCCCGCCCACTACATGGGCATTCTCCTTACCCTAAGCCCCGCCCACTACATGGGCATTCTCCTTACCCTAAGCCCCGCCCACTACATGGGCATTCTCCTTACCTTAAGCCCGCCCACTACATGGGCATTCTCCTTACCCTAAGCCCCGCCCACGCTTGATTCTTGTTTCTTTTGTCGTGAATATGAAATTGACAATCATGGTAGGTATAGTGAGAAGTACTGATCTCTGAAACTGACAACAAAGAGGCATGCTGCTTTCTTTGATCGACTTGTTTGTCCGAGCTAACGCACGTGGAAGACATTTTTGCACCACACGATTGGATAAAAGCAACAGTGACGTCAGTGAATGATTGACAGCCTGGATCGGTATGTTGGTTATATATAGATCGCTCGCCTTGAGTGTTCTGGCAACTTGAGAGCCGGGATAGATGGTTCGCGCCCCGCTGTGGCCATGTCTGTGTGATCGCAGGATAAATACTATGTCCTTCTTCGTTAAGAGTAGGGGGTTACCCCCGTGGACATCTCCCATTGATGCGATATGACCAACAGTGGTTAAAGCGTCCTGAATAGGCAACCAGCCAACCCGACACCCCTAACATCGGAGGCCTCAATTCCTGTGTTGGTTAAAAGAATGCTCTTGCGTTCCGAAATAATCAAGTATTGCTGAGAGGAACACCCCTGTCCCCTTGTTAAACGGGTCATGAAGCCATTACTTACAATGTATCCCTGGATTAAACAGGTTAAGTGCCCCGGTTTGTGCCTACAGGGTATCCTTTAACTGGCCCAGTTAGTCAACCTCAAGGTTCGCGGTCAAAACAAGTGTCTCGAGAGGGTTAATAATGACTGAGTTTGTGTTATGTTCTCTTTGGTTTTAAACCCCATTTTAGACCTAGTTACTGGACTGTCTCCCCGCCCAAATGATTCTCCTTTAAAAGCTCTGATGTTAGTTCTGTGACTTTTTGATTCCGTTCCGGAGCAGTGTCGGGGTATTTTGTGTGCCATTTGCTTTATACGGGGAGAGGCTGTGCATCGTAATGGTGTCTACCACCTCAGTTCCCAAATTCCATAACCATCAGAAAGAAAATGAATATCTTTTTCTGGCT
>OZ025261.1:11852370-11914534 GCA_964019135.1 Arenicola marina | reverse complement strand
GACAACGGACGCAGCTGGTAATGTTATAGAATTATGAAACTATTCAATCATAAAGCAACCGTGGAACTCCACCAAATGATAAAAGTTTAGCTGCAACATTGTATCATCACGGCTCTTTATTCTCTAGATCAAATGTTTCAAATTCCAAAGACGACTTTATCGATGACATAGAGATTATCCATGTCCAGTTATCGTGTCATGTGTTTACATGCTAGCTGAAGCCCTCCCCCCCCCCCCCTTCCACTGTGACGTCTCGGCCTTTTTTTTTCTTCTTTTTTTCTTTAAACATAATTTATCTCTAGAGATTTGCGATATCGATTGAGAAACGACGTAAAGACGTGTAAACTTGAATTTTGACAACCCTTGGACTTCCCTTGTACTCAGCAATTCAGTAAAACACCGTGACAGATGATATAGTTCCTCTACGTTCGTCATTGGCCGTTTGGCGTGCTTCTAAGTGGTCTGAATCACAAGTGCGGACGCACGGGTAAGGGGTGGGGGTACCTGACGAAAACCTCGCCTCCGGGATGGGACGGGGGGAGCATCCCCAAAAAATGGCGACATGAGAGACAAGATGGGGAATTCACAACAACAAGAGGGGGGGTGGGGGGGGCAGGGGCTGGGGGGGGGGGGCGGATGTGATTCATCCATGTTATCTAGCGACAACCATTAAACTCATTACTATAGCCCATGTATTACTCACACCCAACATTTACAATAATAATAAATTACAGTATACCCTCTGATATGACCAAAGTGAAAAAAGTAACAAGATTGTTGACAAGACGCAAGGGCGGATCCAGGGTGTCCGGACCCCCCCCCCCCCCCCCACACTTTTTTTTTATGAAGAATGCTACATGAGCCCCTCACCCCCCCCCCCCCCCCCGTCGTCCAAAGAAATTGGTAGACTCCCCCCCCCCGGGCGCGATTTCTTTCAGAGCCGCCGCCCCCCCCCCCCCCACCACCACCAACCCACCCCCTTTCCCCCTTTTCAATTTTCTGGATCCGCCCCTGAGACGTACGCTCATATCTGACCGTTATGAATATTTTTCCTGTCCATTGCTATAGCATTTACCCTCATATCTTGTCGTCGTCCTCTATCTAGATATGCAGAGTACATCATTGTGCCGGATGTCCGGAACCTCATCAAGGTACCGGAGACAGTCCCACTCAAGGAGGCCTCCCTTCTGCCGTGTGGGGCGCTGCGAGCGTATTCCGCCATCCAGCGGGCAAGCCCACTCGTACAGCTGAAGTTGCTAAACAACCCTGGTCAGTGCCTTATGTTGTTGGACTCAGGGATTGTCTCCTTATAAGCAAAGTTTATAATCTGCTGAAATTCCTTGCAACATTATAATTTTCAAAAACAAAGCTTTGTGTATTAAATTTCGAAACAATTTTAATTGTGACTGAACTCTTTCTTTTCATCACCTGATAACGTGTGTTATTAGGCTTAGGCTGGGTCCCAGCACTAATTTGTAGAAATGCGCGGCGAATTGGCCTATCAATTTGCGCAGCACCGCCTTGAGAAAGTAGGTGACAAGAGCTATAATGGAGCCCTAGCGGAGTGAGTCGAAGGCAGAGAGTGATTGCTTACCTTTGTTCCGTTTTTTCCTTCAGGTACAACGACTATCTTAATCGTGGGAGCTGGCGGCCTTGGGCTCTGGACTCTCAAACTCGCTCAACATTTCTTCTCAGGAGATCGCAAGCGTATCCACGTGGTCGTGGCTGACACTAACGTGAGGAATATCGATATTTATCCAGCCCAATCTCTATAACAGTTCGCATAGCGCCTCCAAGCGGCTGCTTTTGTATTATCTATCTAGATATGGTGGACACTAACCTCAGGAATTACCATAGGAGCTATATAATAAACTTATCGATGCTGGCTGTATTTAAACGTCCCTCTGTGATATTATTAAATTAATGACCTTAACGTAAGTAATCACTAGTTACAGTGATTAGATCACATTATTTTGATTCTTGTTTTATACTTAACCAGCTTTGTCTACGCTCACTGTATGCATGTTTTGAACTATTTTATATGACGATGAAAGTGTTGATTTGATTCTTATATGTTTTGAACGTTTGCGTCGTATTTCAGATTGATAAGTTGATGGTCGCGAAGGACCAAGGCTGCTTCGACGTCATCCATTGGAACGATTCAAGTAAGTAATCCATTTCATGACGCATATGACAAGATAGCTCGATGTCATAAATATAAACTCCCTTACTTTATAAGTTGCCATGTGCTTCGTTGTATTAAATGGAACACTTAATTGATGTCAGACAATGGTAGAATTAAAGGTATTTAGAAGAAAGCAGGTGACTTAGTCTCCATGTGATCGGTTTGGGTTTACTTTATGTTCTATGGGGTTCTCCCTATCTCAGTTGATAAACAAGCTGAGCTGCAAATCAACAGGTCGTGGGTTTGCACCCCTGCTTCTGGGACATAAATCACCCAATAGCATTTCATTGTCTGGGGAGGTTTCGCGGCATGTAGCATTCATGTTGTGCACATTAAAGACAAAAACGCCAACATTTTCAACATTGCTTTTCGTTGTCTCGTCTAACCGTCCGACGTCTTTGCCGATATTCTTTGTAGTTCACGAAGAGTACATCTTGGAGAGAACGAAGGATGTATGTGCCGGGGGCGTGGACCTCTGTATTGACTTCGTCTCCTCACCGCGAACCATCAACCGAGCCATGAAGATCCTCAAGGAGGTATGTGCCGGGGAACCAGGGCAAGGGTGGGGAACCGTGGCACAGGTGGGGAACCAGGGCAAGAGTGGGGAACCAGGGCAAGGGTGGGGAACCAGGGCAAGGGTGGGGAACCAGGGCAAGGGTGGAGAACCAGGGCAAGGGTGGGGAACCAGGGCAAGGGTCGGGAACCAGGGCAAGGGTGGGGAACCAGGGCAAGGGTGGGGAACCAAGGCAATGGTGTGGAACCAGGGCAAGGGTGGAGAACCAGGGCAAGGGTGGGGAACCAGGGCAAGGGTGGGGAACCAAGGCAATGGTGTGGAACCAGGGCAAGGGTGGGGAACCAGGGCAAGGGTGGGGAACCGTCTAAGTCTTGTGGCCTGGTTCTCTTGCCGGACCATTGTGTATCATGCTTATCATTATAAGTTTTTTTTTCGCGACGGGAACCCTGTATAGCCTTTGCCATTCGTTACAAATAAAATATGGTTAAACCAGGTCCTTCTTGAGAGTTAACACCCTGCTTTCTGAATGAATGATTAAATTATAGTATGGCTATTTTGTTTTTCCCAGGAGGGTATTCTGATGGTCGGCGGCCACTCCAAGTACGAGATCTCATTCTGCCTGGATTCCATAGCAGTGAGAAACCAAAGCATTATGGGGGTCAACCGAGGCACCAGACAACAGCTCCAGGAACTCATGGACATCTTCGCCGAGGGACTGGTAAGTGGTTGTCAATGACACCCCCCCCCACAACCACGTACCCACATAGCTCACGTAATACTCAGCTCCAGAAAATTGTTGACATTTTCGCCGCGACTGGGGAATTGTTGTCAGTGACACACCCCTGCCCAGCACGTACCCACATAGCTCACGTAATACTCACGGCTTGAAAAAAAGGCATAATAAATGCACTAAATTCCCCTAATATCGACCATGTTGTCCTCACCAATCGCTGACCCTTGACCTCTGAACCCCTGCAGATCACGCCGCCGGTGTACAGTGTCTTCCCTGTGGACGAAGCGAGTCGCGTCTTTGAGCAGCTCGACCAATGCAAGATCAACGGCCGCGCCATCCTCCAGGTCTGTCGGGAGGAGGAGGAGGAGGAGGGGGACGATGACGCCTTCTGAGTCCGCACCCCACAGCCCGTCATCAGTGAGAACCAGGGGGGGGGGGAGGGGGGCCTGCACCCCCAGCCACCCAGGGAGTGGCGGTGGGCGGGGTAGTGGGTGACTCCCTCAAGGGGCCTCTCTACGCATGCGTAGCGCCTTCGTAATCACCGTGTCTCATAGCTTGAGCTTATTATACATATGTCAGTATATATAAGTACGCGGACCTGTTACTGGTGATTATTTCACTTGCCAATGTGTGTGTGTGTGTCGGTGTTCACGGATACGCGACGACACTGGAGATTTAATTGATGCAAATGGTGTGCCACGTGGGGCCGCATACGATGTGGCGTCTAGGACATGCCACGTGGGACTTCACGTGTAATGGCACATGGGCCACGACACATGAGACTTTGTGCAGTGTGGCGTGAAGAGCGACTCCCTACTGTGTCATGTGGGACATTGTGCCACCTGCCACATGAGACCTGCCACGTGAGACCTGCCACGTGAGACCTGCCACGTGAGACCTGCCACACAGCATAAGCCGTACCCTTTGGGATACCCTTCGTACCCATGTCACGCGGTCACACAGAGACAAGAACGCGAGACCCACACGTCACGCGGCGACAAGTCACGTGACACGAAGTCACGTATCGCAGGATAAGTCAAGTGGCACATTCGTTTGCCTCTGTAGCCGTCACATATAGTGGGCGATAATGGAAGCATACATCGGAGGATACTAAACGAGCCTACCGTTCGCTTCCGTATTGAAGCCTCCAGTCTCTCTCGTGCCCCTGGGACGACGGACTATGAATTGCTTTAGTTCTGACGCCATCGTTCTCAAAGCAGATTCTGGAAGTCTTCTCTTGTGTAAACGTTCAAGGTTAAAAGGAATGACGATTAATTTAATAGTATTGAAGCTGCGTTTAGTTGTATATTGGATTCACTGTTTAGAACTGATAGAGCGCGCGAAGTAGTGTTTAAGTGTCATTTTACTCACCGGACCAATTTATTATATACACGGCTACGTTCGTCTAGATTTGTATGTATTAACAAGTTTCTTCACGCAATTCGCTTATTTTCTTACGTCCTTTCTGTGGTAGCCACTCTATAAGATCAAAAGCGGTTCATATTTTACATATTGAGAAGATTACTGACCGTTTTTTCTGGACAGGATAGCTATACATTTTAGATGGCATATTTTTTTCATTTACACTTTTTTGTCTCGCGTATGTTTGTGGAGAGCGATAAAGGGCAGATTTGATCCCTTATGTCTCGTCTGCTTTGCGCACAGCTCATTGGATGATTTATAGTAGACTTCTATTATCTGGCAGTAACTTAGATGGACTGGAACCACGTGAAATGAACTAGGTCACGGGGCGAGGTATGCAATGAAGGGCATGGGAGGTAGGACGACACTTAATTAGTACTATGTGTAAGTTGGCAGAAAGGTTTGAAGGTAATCCGATTGTTTGGTAGTGGACGGAGCGTTGGAAGATAATTTGATTGTTTGGTAGTGGACGGAGCGTTCGAAGGTAATCCGATTGTTTGGTAGTGGACTGAGCATTTAAAGGTAATCATATTGTTTGGTGATCTTTATATTGAAGCTTTGCTGATTGATTGAATGTTTGTAGCGATGACATTATTATATATATATGTCAAGAGTATTTTTATGAAGTTTCTCTCATAATAAAATGGCCAGAAATATATATATATAGCTGGTCTTGTTTATTGACTGTCAAACCCCGGGGCCATGGTTCAGACCGTGGGATCATGGGTTAGCCCCACAGCACCCCGGGGCCATGGTTCAGACCGTGGGACCATGGGTTAGCCCCACAGCACCCCGGGGTCATAAGTCAGACCATAGGACCATGGGTTAGCCCCACAGCACCCCGGGGTCATGGTTCAGACCGTGATACCATGGGTTAGCCCCACAGCACCCCGGGACCATGGTTCAGACCGTGGGACCATGGGTTAGCCCCACAGCACCCCGGGGTCATGGGTCAGACCATAGGACCATGGGTTAGCCCCACAGCACCCCGGGGTCATGGTTCAGACCGTGATACCATGGGTTAGCCCCACAGCACCCCGGGACCATGGTTCAGACCGTGGGACCATGGGTTAGCCCCACAGCACCCCGGGGTAATGGGTCAGACCATAGGACCATGGGTTAGCCGCACAGCACCCCGGGGTCATGGTTCAGACCATAGGACCATGGGTTAGCCCCACAGCACCCCGGGGCCATGGTTCAGACCTTGGGACCATGGGTTAGCCCCACAGCACCCCGGGGACATGATTCAGACCGTGGGACCATGGGTTAGCCCCACAGCACCCCGGGGACATGGCTCAGACCGTGGGACCATAGGTTAGCACCACAGCACCCCGGGGCCATGGTTCAGACCGTGAGACCATGGGTTAGCCCCACAGCACCCCGGGGCCATGGTTCAGACCGTGGGACCATAGGTTAGCACCACAGCACCCCGGGGACATGGTTCAGACCGTGGGACCATAGGTTAGCACCACAGCACCCCGGGGCCATGGTTCAGACCGTGAGACCATGGGTTAGCCCCACAGCACCCCGGGGACATGATTCAGACCGTGGGACCATGGGTTAGCCCCACAGCACCCCGGGGACATGGCTCAGACCGTGGGACCATAGGTTAGCACCACAGCACCCCGGGGCCATGGTTCAGACCGTGGGACCATGGGTTAGCCCCACAGCACCCCGGGGCCATGGTTCAGACCGTGGGACCATAGGTTAGCACCACAGCACCCCGGGGACATGGTTCAGACCGTGGGACCATAGGTTAGCACCACAGCACCCCGGGGCCATGGTTCAGACCCTGAGACCATGGGTTAGCCCCACAACACCCCGGGGCCATGGTTCAGACCGTGGGACCATGGGTTAGCCCCACAGCACCCCGGGGCCATGGTTCAGACCGTGGGACCATGGGTTAGCCCCACAGCACCCCGGGGACATGGTTCAGACCGTGGGACCATAGGTTAGCACCACAGCACCTCGGGGCCATGGTCCAGACCGTGAGACCATGGGTTAGCCCCACAGCACCCCGGGGACATGGTTCAGACCGTGGGACCATAGGTTAGCACCACAGCACCCCGGGGCCATGGTTCAGACCGTGAGACCATGGGTTAGCCCCACAACACCCCGGGGCCATGGTTCAGACCGTGGGACCATGGGTTAGCCCCACAGAACCCCGGGGCCATGGTTCAGACCGTGGGACCATGGGTTAGCCCCACAGGACCCCGGGGACATGGTTCAGACCGTGGGACCATAGGTTAGCACCACAGCACCTCGGGGCCATGGTCCAGACCGTGAGACCATGGGTTAGCCCCACAGCACCCCGGGGCCATGGTTCAGACCGTGGGACCATGGGTTAGCCCCACAGCACCCCGGGGCCATGGTTCAGACCGTGGGACCATGGGTTAGCCCTACAGCACCCCGGGGACATGGTTCAGACCGTGGGACCATAGGTTAGCACCACAGCACCTCGGGGCCATGGTTCAGACCATAGGACCATGGGTTAGCCCCACAGCACCCCGGGGCCATGGTTCAGACCGTGAGACCATGGGTTAGCCCCACAGCACCCCGGGGCCATGGTTCAGACCGTGGGACCATGGGTTAGCCCCACAGCACCCCGGGGCCATGGTTCAGACCGTGAGACCATTGGTTAGCCCCACAACACCCCGGGGCCATGGTTCAGACCGTAGGACCATGGATTAGCCCCACAGCACCCCGGGGCCATGGTTCATGGCGTTCGGCTATTGTGAGCGCCGGATTCGAATGCCGTGGTGCAAATGTCTGCGGAGGATTCAGATATCATGCCATGTCGCAAAGAGTAGGGGATTACTCTGGAGATATGGCTCCTCTCTGCATTGACCCTCTCCATTGTCGCGATATTACCTGCAGAGGTTAACGCATCTTACTTACACCAACCATTCCTCGTAGGCAGTGTGCTTGAAAGCCATACGATAGAATGTAACAGATAAAGAGGAAGGCATAACAAACAAAAACGCGTTTCAAAATAGTCGTTATTTATTAATATAGTATATAAATTTGCTAAAATATGAGATTATACAGGACTGGCAAAAAGTAGCGATCAAACCGGCAGCGTTCATTTCAAACAGTGGTGATACTAGTCTCGCGCATACAGATAAAAGACACATTATATATTGCTTTCAAAGCCTGATATATAGCGACCTCGGCACAAATCGCTACAAGCTAAACCTCTTTCGTATCGATGGTATAATAATGTAAACATGTGTCACTGGATTAAGACTCGCACATTCACACGATGGGTATTTCAAGCTGGTGCCAAATGATCACCCTAAGACCTTAGTTATTGTATGAACATAATGTACGCATAGTGTAGCAAAGGCGGATTATATATCGGCATACAATATATTACAGGCACCCCACACTGGAAGAATATTCATATATGCATAAAGATTTATACTTATAAATATATATATATATATATTCGGAAGATATTGTGATACAATATGATACGTTGGGTATCTTTTAATACCAGTATCCATGGTGGTCACACACGGGGAGACGCGGGCGACAATTCCAGCACCATGGTAACGAAGAAAAACTTCCAGCAGACGACATTTACAAGAGTCTGACGGTCCTGAACCGGGTCTGACCACCAGCGGTAATTTTACGTCATTCACGTCATTTATTTTAGGTCATTTAAGTCTGAAGTCAGAAAAAAAGGTGTCTAGATTGCTTCCTGGACAGCTTTCAGAACTAGATGAAAGCAGTAACTGGACAGACAATGCAGAATGGACTCCCCATCATTAGGACAACTCGTTCGTTCTAGGTCCCACCACAATTGGTGACGCCGTAAGCCATTAACACCGAGGCCGGTAGCAGGAGAGACTGGTTTAAACAGGTGATAAACAGGCACGACCCAACCTATTAACTTCAGACTGAATCATCTGAATGTTCTCTAGGTCTTACGGAAATAACGTTGTGAGAAATAGATTATAGAAAGAGAAATGCTAAGAACAATACAAACCGCACATCTGCCAGATGAAAACCATACGTGTATCAATATCACGGGGTAGAAAGATTCCTTCCACGTTACATAGCTATATAGAGAGTATTTCTATTCGTTGAGTATTATTGGTCAATACAGTAGTCGTCATGGTAATCAGTCTTTATGCTACAGCGTCGATGCTTCAAATCTCGTTTCCCTTCGTTCGCACCTAGCTCGTCATATCTTGCATGGAAGACAAGTAAAGTAAATATAAGGAAACAACCTGTAACAAGTAAATACCCGTTACATTATCAGAAGTCTCTCTAAAACATACTCATAAAAACCTACCCCATTCCACCCTTTATTCCACGTGTTACCCCCCCCCCCCCCCACCCTGCTCACCCTCCCAACATCTGACCCTTATCCATTCCTTTTCACGCCGTACTCTAGTCACCATTCCACGCTTACCACCCCTCGCCCTCCCCACCCCACACATCTGACCCTTCCCTTACATCCACTTTCCACTCCAGAGTCTCCTCCCCTCCCCTCCACCCATAGCCTCCCCGCCTTGGGGTGGTCACAGGAACCTTACCACAGATAAAATCTAGCACCATAAGAGATAAAAACAAAATATAGGACAAAATATAATGTATAAATCCGACTGTAAAACACAGAGAAAGCCTTCCATTAATTGAGAACCTACGCGGTGATGTTGAGACGTACCGACTGAAGTCAGCGACTCTAGCCGCATTCCTAATTAATGCATCACATATAAACTGCTTACAGTGATACAGATACACACATACATATTATGTAATACATAGACCAACAAGCAAGTAACACACGTCACCTTCATATCAGACCAAAGCTTTTGATTTCCTTCGACCGTTGATTAACAAGCAATCCTCACATCCTCACCACGTGGATTACATCCACTCATGTTAATAGCTTAATCAATCACATGGTGGTACATACAGTATGTACACATTTTACATGTAGACAAACTTGTAGGACACACATAGAAAAAAAACACAACAAAAACATAACGTAACACTAGGATATTGGACTTTGCGCCTCACCAATCCCTGCGCCAAGCCGGGTAGCTCGCAGGCGGGGGGGGGGGGGGGGGGAGGGGCGCAGTAATAACATGGTCATCCTGTGAACGCATCGCAAACATTCAAACAACTCAGGTTACCAACTACCTTTAGCATAGATCGTTTCTCGTGTTTGATTCTGGAGGCTTCTGATTAATCTTCGGCTAGCAAAAAATAACAATAGACGTGAATACTTGAACAACTCATGGGAGTATTGCAGCTTCATCCATGTCTTTCGCAAACTCTGTTCAACATAAACATTTTGGCACTGGTCGCGATTAACCCAGCGATAAACTCCTTATTACCTACGTCATTAATCGCCACAAATCAGAAGCAGAACTTGCGTTAGGAATTTATCTTGTTGATGACGTCAATAGATACCCCCACCCTAGATAACATCGTGCTATTTCTCCGCGATGCGTACACATTGAGGGAAACACTGTTGGAAAATGTTACCTTATTTACTTGATGTTTACTCGCATATATTTGTACTCTGAGGCTGTGAGCCTACAGGGCACAATAAACTTATTATTATTATTATTATTATTATTATTATCGTCACAAAATAACGCCGCGAAGTGTGGACATTATCACTCCGATTGAATACGGAGACAAATGGCAATTGTCACGTGACTAAGTTGTCGCTACATACGCTGTCTGTCAAACAGATGGCAGAGAGTACAAGGCGTTCCCTATAACACAAATCACACCGCGACAAGACGAGGCGAGCTTACTAAACTACGGAGCGACGTAGGGATCTCTTCACTATAATGCGAAATATAATGGCAAGAGGTCACGTGACTTGACATCGAACAAGATAATACAAACAAAAACAAAAGCGACGACAAGTTTCCAACATTTAACATGCAGTTTGCTTTGTGAATTTCGTATTATGACCGGAAAATGGACTAAAATATCATTGCATATTTCACATTAATAATATAAGCATTTCATATATCTATAAAATTCGGATAAGACAACACGAGAATGTAGACTATATGATAAAATCAGGTGGTGGGAGATCGCTTTTTCAGTGGATTTAAAATGCAGTCATTTCGGCTACATGTAAATGTAAAGTACACACGTCGCCTACCAAGCCACCACATTATTACCGTTAAGCTAAAGCTCTATACGTATATGTGAACCGAGGGGTGTGTCTGCAGATTAAAGTTTTCTTAATGGCGTTATAGGTCAGCAGGCTAAGGCAAGCGGACTACATGAGAGCTCGACGTCTACCATGAAACAACTCGAATGATATGCTACAATCCCTGGTGTGGAGGAAGACATGTACTTCGGGCTAGTACTTTGGGCCAATACTTTAGCCTTGATACCCACGTCACGCATTTCCTTCACTGTGATTTGATTAACATTTCGCACGTGTGACTGGCGTGAGCTTTTCACGGCCTGGACCACTTGTGACGTCACACCGGAGCGCCCGATATGACGTCACAACCAGTGATACTGAAGTGACGTCAAGGGCGTCATGGTGTCTTTACCCTCCAAGTCGGCGACACTAAAATCACCGGCATCGCACATCATTGGATCCCACTACACCGGACATGACGTCATAACTCCCATAACTTTTTCGACGGACGCAATAAAAAAATATTAACCGCCTCAAAAATCCGTATGACTTAGAATGACGTCACGACACCCGGATCTGCCTTCCCCAAATCGGTCCGGAAATGACGTCACAGCTCGCCGCCGTGGTCGGAGACCTGGCCGACGCTTCTGCCGGGACCCTCGGGCTGGAGTCGGAGCTTCTTCAGCACGTTCCGAGCCTCGTTGTGAGATTCCTCGTTGTACTTGGGGTCGAGGGTGAACCACAAGGCGACTGCACAGCGCTGGCCGGTCAGGACGGCCTTGACCCCGTGGTAGATCCCCGCGTTGAAGCCCACCATGAGCCCGCAGCTCGGGTTGACAACCGACTGGGGGACGGAAACCGACATGACATCAAATATTCATAATAAGATAAAATAAGGTAAAGCTTTATTCAACGCCGGAAGTAAAAGTCAACAACAAAAACCTCAAGTGCATGCCATTGACCGACAATGAAAAAGATGATATTGTTGATGAATTGTATACATATGACGCCGAATAACAACCACCTGTTTCACGAACTCCACTTTCCTACCGTTCACCCATTAGCCGAGCTCCACATTAAGCGAGAATTGCATTCGCAAAAGAAAACATTTCGACATGTCGACATTATGATTTTAAATCCATATATGATTTAGCTAATGGTTAACTGGGCCAAGGAACCTTTCGGGACGACGAAGAATGAGTGGACGAAGCATGCAACAGATTAGGTGCCTGGGAACTGGACGAAAAGCTTCATTAACATAGTTCTCACCTGCACAGTCATATTCTCATGGGCGAAAATGAACTCCCCTCCAGTGAAGTCATCGTTCAGGTAGAGGATGGCGCTGGAACAGGCACCACAACCCGGGTCAAGCACACCATTGTTTAATCATTCCATTATTATTATTATTATTATTATTATTATTATTATTAATCATTATTATTTGTTTCTATTTTCACCTACATAACACATTATACCAATGTTGAATATGCCGTTTCGTTATTAAGTACTTAAAACAGGCGTTCATTTCCATTGAAATGGTGACCCGTGCCGTGCGGTGGCTCCCTCCAGCGGCTAGACCCGTTATTAAGGCACGCGAACGCCTATTATTCCCATTGAAATGGTGACCCGCGCCGTACGGTGGCTCCCTCAAGAGGCCAGACCCGTTATTAAGGCACGCGTTGATTCCCATTGAAATGGTGACCCGTGCCGTACGGTGGCTCCCTCAAGCGGCCAGACCCGTTATTAAGGCACGCGTTCATTCCCATTGAAATGGTGACCCGTGCCGTACGGTGGCTCCCTCAAGCGGCCAGACCCGTTATTAAGGCACGCGTTCATTCCCATTGAAATGGTGACCCGTGCCGTACGGTGGCTCCCTCAAGAGGCCGGACCCGTTATTAAGGCACGCGTTCATTCCCATTGAAATGGTGACCCGTGCCGTACGGTGGCTCCCTCAAGCGGCCAGACCCGTTATTAAGGCACGCGTTCATTCCCATTGAAATGGTGACCCGCGCCGTACGGTGGCTCCCTCAAGCGGCCAGACCCGTTATTAAGGCACGCGTTCATTCCCATTGAAATGGTGACCCGCGCCGTACGGTGGCTCCCTCAAG
This sequence comes from Arenicola marina, assembly GCA_964019135.1. Lineage (NCBI taxonomy): Eukaryota > Metazoa > Annelida > Polychaeta > Arenicolidae > Arenicola > Arenicola marina. The sequence continues at coordinate 11,901,442 of OZ025261.1, read as the reverse complement.
CGGCCAGACCGTTATTAAGGCACGCGTTCATTCCCACGCGTTCATTCCCATTCCAACCATGACCCGCGCCGTATGGTGGCTCCCCCAAGCGGCCCGACATGGAGTCTACCTGTAGTCCCGCTGTACGTAGGCCGGCGCCTCCTTCACACAGCGGCCGTCAGCCCGTATGATACAGTTGTCGGAGTGGATCGGGTGGCTCAGGTCTGTACGGTCCTTCTTACTCACTGCAACCAAATAACCACGCCTTACGTCGCCTTGATGCACAAAAAAGGGCTAATTTTAGACTCCGGGAAACCCCCCCTGGGCAGATGAAATAAACATAGAACATGAAGGAAAAATTCAAAAAGTGTACATCAACATGTCGTTATTAAAAGGTTTTATATCTTTACCTCACTACAACCCCACAAATATATAGATTACAACAAATTCAATAATGCAATGAATTTCATTAAACTAAATTTTGAAAATGGTGGGAGCTAAGAACCGTCGAAAGACACTAAGAAAAAAGTTCGACAAGCATACACTAGGATCAAATTTTTAATAAAAGGTTTAATATGTTTATCTTAAACCCGCAGATACGCAATTCAATTATGCAACTCAATATCACAATGAATTCCATTAAAGTGCATGTTGAGAGAGGTGGGGGCCTGGACTGACTGACCGTCGAGCGCTGTCCGACACACGAGGTGTGTGAAGTCGTAGTACAAGGGCTGGTCCAGCTTGAAGTAAGCAGACACCATCTCGGAGACGGCGTCACTCATGTCCAGGTACAGCTTCACGGCCTCCGCACTCACCTCCTGGTCCGCCGCAAGCTGCAATACGCCGCAGCCATTGGTCAAATATACGACGCACAGGTCAAAAGCCGCGCTGCTATTGGTTGGAGTTTGGTTGGTTTGTAAGCGGTGTTTTTATTGGTTGTCAGCAATTTTTATTTTTTTTAACACTACGTTGTCATTGGTTACACTGTGACGTTCTTCTAATTATCTGCGTTGTCATTGGTAACATTGTGATGTTGTTTTCGTTTTTTGGCGCTGTCATTGGCTAATTATCTGTGTTGCCATTGGTTACATTGTGACGTTCTTCTAATTATCTGCGTCGTCATTGGTTACCTTGCGATGGGTTTGCATCCACAATAAATCAAACACATAAATGAATATAAGCTTATAATATGTTGTAGGTAAAACCTAGAAGGCGAGCGTAGACTTTGACTTTGTTGTGAAGCAATTTTTTGGACCCCCACTGATGATAACTGGGCTAAACTGTTTCTCATAACCTTAGTTATGGCTTGTTCTTTTTAAAGGTGAAGTTTTACATATAATATTATGCTATTTTGTATATTTAATATCAAAGTTTTGGTACTGAAAAAGTAAATCTAGTAGTTTAGTAGTACATTTGATTTGTAGTCAAGTGATCTGCCCCTGACCGAATCTGTCATGATTTAGGTTCCTATTACCCTAGGTTGCTTTATTTGTGATCTGTAAAGTTTCGTTCGAGAGAAATTGCCATCTAAAAATAGGCTAAGGCAATGAAAAAATCAATTTCCATCCCCTGGTACATTGACTGACCGAAAATGTTTGTTCTCAAAGTTTAAAAGTGTCGTATTTTGTGGGGAGGGATCATTGCATGGTGTAGGTGGAGTGCCATGGTCAGATAGATGTGGCCGGCAATAGTTATGTTCCTGCCTTCCTGCTCCCTGATTTGGATTTGTAACTTCACGACTCAGCTCATGTAATGAGCTTGAGTAAAAATTATGCTCAAGATCTCTAGAATTTGAAACTGGACGACTGGTTGACTGGATTGTGTTACGGTTACCCAGTGTGAAGCAAAGTACTGTGAATATTTTTTTATGTAAGGGTGGTCCGCCATTATTCAACGCAGCAAACCCAGCAAGAAGTAGTCTACGATAGACTACGACTACGATAGTCTACAAGATCCCAAATGACAAGCAGCTGTGATAGATCTAGAAGCTTTTAGTTTTGAAGTAGATGTGCTAGAGAAGGGGAGCACAACTTGTTTTGATTTGATAATTGGACTACTGCAAGAACTTACTACTTTTTAAATATAATGAAGAATGCTAATGGATAGATGTTCGAAGATCTTGATAACTTAATTATCTCTAGATGTAGGCTAATCTTAACTGAAGGGTTTGTTATAAACCAAAAAAAATCCAGCTTTGTATATTACCTTCTAGCTAATCTATATTAGAAATTAGTTATTTGACGGATCCTACACGGACGCCTAATGAACTTTCAAACAACCCGTTTGAATGAACACAGATGTTGCTTTGATTCGATAATTAGAGTAAGGTTACTTTTTAAAGTAAGCTTATATTAAAGAATGCCAATGGATAGATGTTCGAAGATCTTAATAGATCTAACTTATCTCTAGATGTAGACTAACCTTAATTACATTTTTTGTTAAAAATCTGCCAAACAACAGCAATTTTTGCCTCAATTTTTTTTCAAGCTTTGATCCAACTTAAAGTTGCATGTGGAGTTGTTTCACGGTTTTTGAATGCCAAATTTGCGTATAAGAACACAAGCCTAAGGCCTTAAGGTTCATAACAGACAATAAACACCTACCATATCGCTCACCAATTATCTGCCAATGGCAATGAGCAAAACATTTCAAATTCATGAATTGTCCGCCACAAAAATGAAAACTGGTGCTGATTTGAAACGTCATAAACGTGTGTGAGCAAGTCGTTTACCGGTGCCACCGACAGGGGGCCCAAGCGCTAAATTATATGAGACAATAGAAGCGTCCGGAGCGCCACTTTTTCTTTGGCGGTGGCTGTTGACACTGCTTGTGGTCAAAGGTAACATTTCCTGTTTATGTTTATTTTGGTACAGCCGTTGCAACGGCCAGCTCCACGTGTAACTTTAAGCTTAGTAAGTCTTACATTAATTTCCAGTTAGATCTGCATTAGAAGTCTATTTTAATGAAAGGCTAAAAGACGGTTGTCCCAATCAAATGGTTCAAATAAGTAAATAAATAAGTGGTGAAAGTCATATGATTACAGCCTAAATGTGACGTTAGATCTAGCACCTTTTGGATCACCAACCTTGATCTATATTTTCAAAAGCTGAACTAGATTGTAGGCCTAACGCCAGTAACGGATCTAAATTTAGATCTGGATCTAGGCCTAAGCTTAGATCTAGAACATGTAATGCGTTAACGAAGCAATTTTTGCCTCAAATTGTTTAAAGCTTAGATCCAACTTAAACTAGATCTAGGGAACTTACATTAACTTAACTTCCAGCTAGATCTATATTAGTCAATTAGAAGTCTATGTTACTGAAAGGCTCAGTAAACATTAGCTAAAAGAGTCAAATGGTCCCCTGGTCAGGGTCAAAACTGTTCTATGCCCGACTATGGATCCTACACTGGCGCCTGATGAACTGTCAAATAGATCTAACTCCTAGGCTAGATCTAAATATTACACAAATAAGTTACCTTAGCACTTTAATGTATCACCAACCTTGATATAAATTGACAAAAGCTAGACTAGACGTGAAAATGTTGTAACATCAACGAAGCCTGGTAAACTGCTGACAAATCTGAAACTGTCGTCTGCGCGTTCGACTTGTGCTGCCACCAAGCGAATGCAGCCCGCGCGCGTGTTGAGCGCCCTCTGTCATGAGAGAGGAGGACACATGCATGTTGTCGCTATGATCAGCGTTTCATCAGTTGGAATTATGTTTTTGTATGTGAATTATCTACCAATTATGTATATTCTTTAGTGAATGTGCGGGTTTGGGCTGCATATAAGTTTTTGACAAAAAAATAAACATGAACTTTCCCGGAATGCATTTAAACGCATGCGCATGTCACACCACTGGGGGTCGACTACCGGTTGATTTTTTTTCGCGCTTTACGGTATGGGATTGAGATACAGATTTTGTCAGTTTTTTACGTGTGTGTTATCTAAAGAGCTCACTACGCTCGCTATAACAATCATAACCTACACTTAGATAATTTCACTAGTGCGAATTTGGTCAAATACCATAAATGTTAAATGTACTTGGCAAAAGGCAGGCATTTACCGTGTAACTACTATTCAGACTTATTCCGAGTAAACAATTTAAATAGTCAAATCCACATATGGCAACAGATATTGAAGAAGCAAGAAAAGAAGCCAGGTCTCTATCGGAAAGCCCTTGACCATATTACCAGGGTTATGCACAAAGTTATATATTTGCATAGCCGGGGGATCGAACCCCTAACACCAGTCTTAACTCTAGGAGCCAAGCGGTGATGTTGCAGGGTGAACAATCCAGAGGTATATACTCCACACGAAACCAACGTACCCATCAACCAACCAAGCAACAACTGGGGTTAGTGTCAGATAGAGCCAAACCGCATTCTTATCAACAGCATTGACATTAGCCTTGGCATCGCGGTATAGTTAGCTACATATTAATAGGTTAATGTACATGTATTCATATTGTTATTTGTATAACAACGCATGCATATATGGATACATCTATCTATTGGTATTAATACATTGATAAATCCATATGAATATATTGGTAAATCGATATTAATACATTGATAAATCAATTTTAATTCATTGATAAATCAATATTATTACATTGATCAATCAATATTATTACATTGATCAATCAATATTATTACATTGATCAATCAATATTATTACATTCATTTGATCAATCCATATTTGTACATCAATACAAATACGTATTGATACATCGGTCAATGGACACACAGTATTTCCCTCCCTGTAAGGGCGAGGAATGTCACATTGGAGGTCACATTGAAGGAGACATTGAAGGTCATATTGAAGGTCACAAAGAAGGATAGAGGAAAACAGCTGCATTCGCACAAAATAATGGATCCACAAAACGGTTAGATACGCATGTATGAACACAAGCAAAAGCGACCAAAAGTAAAGATAAGTCAAACTCCACGAGCAATACAATCACGTAGAACAGGGGGAGGGGGAATACACGACACAACACATGTACATGCACCCCAAGTAAAAAGGAAAGGAAACGAACTTTGCTATCACATGAAACTAACATCTCAAATGATATACAACCTAAGAATAGTTTGAGGACAGTGTAACCTCAGCATGTACATGCATGGGATGATGCAGCGAGGAGAGGGGCACAAACAGAGGGATATCTAGGTCCACAATCATCAGGCAATCATACGTGGAGTGACAAAGCGTGGAATAATTGGATCAGAAATCGTGATCGTCCGAGCCACAAATTAATGCGGGTGATTCCAGCACACGACTCGACTGCGATCGAAGGAGCCACGTGCGGGTGAGGGGGGGTGGGGTGAAGGAAAGAGGTCACTCTCGTGCATGGAAGTCCAACCGTTGACGGGCAGAGAGGGGCAGAGAGGGAGGGAGGGAGGGGGGGGGGGTGACCCACCTGAGCCGCGCGGGCCACCGAGAGGCCAGCGAACATTTCATTGGCGGTGTGCGGGGAGCCCTGAGACCCCTTGTAGCCGTCGCCTTGTAGAGCGCCCTCCTGCGGGAAGACCGGTAAGCTACTACAATCCGCTTACAACAGGGGGAGCTGATGTATACTAGGATTTTTTTTTTTGGCCTGGGATTGACTTGTGGGGAGATTTGTGCCGGGGCACACTCCCTTCTGCCTCTTTAAGAAGGACGAGTGGTGGCTGGGAAGACCCCGCAGAGGGTGTCGCACCTCCGACTCGAGTCGGGCCAGACGATGGCCAAGAGGAGGTCACAATTCAACCATCACTCCAGAATCTTGTTTCTCACTGTTGAACGTCGAGCAGCATCAAATCTCATCTGCACGGTAGCGGTTATCATGGTTACGGATTGCCGCATCACCAGCAGATGGGTACAACATACGGGTATTCAAAACATATCATCACCGGATTAACCTTGGAGTACATGGGCTCTCAAGCCGCTGAAATCGCAATGTTACAACTGTGTAGAGGGAAATATCGCCTATTGACATTCAACATATGCACTTTGCATGTCAGACATTCCTGAAAAATGACAGCGCCATTGTGAATACACATGTAATCCGGTCAAAACATTGAACAACCAAAAAAAGAAGAAAACAAGTAATTCATTGTTTGAAATGGTTCATTTGTGTGGCGTCCTTGATTCTTCTGACAACTCCGATAGGTGGAGCCACCAAATGCCAGCCCAACCTCATCCTGCAACTACCTTAAAGTTACTATTTCACCATATATGGCGGCGACGGTTTCGCCAGACCGGAGGGGGTGGTTTCGCTGTTGGAACAGCCGGACACACTGTGACACTCTCCCTCAAGGTGGCTTTCATGTCGGTGAACAAACGGTAAGTGAGAAGTTGTTGCGCCCTCTGTCGGAATACCCGGGTTCGAATAATATGCGGGTTACGTCAATGTGCTGACGTCACTACACCCGTCTGTCCGTCCGCGCTCGTCCAATGTTTACTTATTGCTGTAAATGTTTGTGCTAATTTACAAAAATAAAAAAACTAGAAGAAAAACGCTAGAAACTGAAGAACATGACACAAGGCTACCTGTTGAATAGAACACACTTATATATCAAAGCACATTGGTACTGGTAGGAACAGCGGAGGGGGGAGGTTACTATAATGTATACATCGTAACACCTTATGACACCGCCAGCACCAGACAACACGAGGTTAGCACACCTATACCAGTCATACTCGACATCATTAAATCTGTACAGTCGCTACCCTCCGTAACATGGATAGTTTGTTAAGATTGTTGGATCTTACTGGATTGCGTCACTGTTTTGAATCGAAGAAGATCGAAGACAAATCAAAAACAACATCACCAATTAAACAGTCAAAAATGGAGAAAAAAAATCTTTCAGGCTAGCGTGACAATCATTGTTTCAGAATATCTGACGTCATTTTGAACCAAATGCTACAGTAACCTGGAGTTGCTGGAGGGTAACTTGGAATAGCTAGCATTAGGAGGAGGAGGTGCTATTGTACAGGTTTGATTATGGCGAGACGAGTTACAACAAGAAGGATTAGAAGTGACGGGACACGGTCAAACCTGCGCCAATACCGCTGGGGGTCTAGTCACCTCCAAAATACAGCGCCGTGGGAGACGGGAGACGCCGGGGTTTTGCTCAGGTTTGAGAGTGTTTTGTGAACGTGAATACCCAAAACAGTGCTGGTGCGGCGCGGGTGTGTAAGTGGGGGTTGTAGAGTTTTTTTTTTTCTTTTTTTTTTGGGGGGGGGGGGGGGCGGGGCGGGTACCTTGGCGGCCCGGGCCACCGTCATGCCGGCGTAGGCTTCGTGCAGGGTGAAGGGGGAGGAGCGCCCTGGTGTTTGCTTGTAGCCGTCCCCCACCACCGCCCCTGCCTGTAAAACAACGCCCCCAAGGGGGAGAGTGAAACATCATGCATTGGACAGGGAGATCTACGTGACACAGCTTGAAGGCTTGTCATCGTTTATATACCACGAACAGGTATACGTCCGAACAGATAATATACACATCAACATTAATCATGACGTCATCATCAGCAACTTATCATGACATGATCGACACCTCATCATGACGTCATTATCAACATCTCATCATGACGTCATCATCAACATCTCATCATGACGTGACCATCAACATCTCATCACGTGTCGTGTTTGATTGTGACAAAGCTTCGGAGCTATATTAACGAATGGAAACAGATTCACATACCAAATAACGTAAGAAACTAAGGGGGCAAACGTAGAGTAGAAATCTAGTTATTATCCCAATAATCCAAATCGAATTGCGGTTCCAGTAGACCATTAAATACTAAACCGTGAATGCATTTGACGACTATCTGCGAATATATCTTCAATTGGATTCATTTAAAATTTTCGCGTATGAAGGATAATTCTGATGGTTACATTTGACGAGGGGCAGAGGGACTATAGCTTAAGCGGAACGCCCTCTGCCGGGAGATCGGGCCAACACGTCACGCCGTCCGTGTGGAAGACACGCACACACGACCCTGGACTGTCTTATGGTGATCAGGAGGTATTCACGTGTACAATCCGTACTTTAGTGTACATACAAAACACTGGGCGTGGTGGATGCACTCAACCGATCCACCACTTTCCATCGATGATTTAATGGTACATATCGTATCCGACGCTCTCTTAGTACAATACAAACATACACATAAATTAATGGTATTCATCCGACGACTTGTTAAAGTTGCCGTCAAATGGGGGGGGGGGTTAAGTAATCACGTACAACTGATACAGGGGTACCATATACACGTGTATACAGGTTACAACCGTACCCACTGGTAAATAACGAGGTGGCACCAGAAACAATTCCATATGAACATCTAAACAAAATCCATATCATAACACAACTTGAGTAATTGGAAAACAAGGAAACGCAACATATGTGGCTTTGTAAGTCTGCAAGATCACAGACTAAAGTTAATTACACAATTGCCACACATTTGTCATTAATATTAACCTTAGTAAATCAGCTGATGTTGAGACAGGCAATAAATAATGTGTGTGTAAAGCCCTTGATGCTAATTACATAAATCAATCAACGTCAAAGAGCGGCTGGCACTTTGTAATTGCATTTAGCTTACTTGTTAAACGGGTAATCAGTCTTGTCTTTTCATTTACATTAATCAATATTCATAGAACAATATTTATAATACTCCTATTCCCTACTCTTAGCCTCCCTCTCTTTCTCAAACAGCACTGCACCCATTCCCATGGTTAACTCCATCTCTTTCCCATCTATTACACCCGCCAACTCCCCTGTAACCGCCGCCCCCCCCCCCCCCACACCCCGCCTTAAGTTGGTCAGTTTGATGAGAGTCCGACACCTCGGTGGTCAGACCGTCCGCGGCAAACCTCCCCGGTCCATTGAGCTCCTGTTCCGCCCCCGCCCCCCTCCCAATGTGACACCCCCTCCCATGTGACCCCCCCCCCACCCTGTCTTACATTGGTCAGTTTGATAAGAGTCTGACACAGTTCCTCGGTGGCCAGACCGTCCGCGGCAAACCTCTCCGGCCCACTGAGCTCCTGTTCCTCCAGCCCCCCCCCCCCCCCAATGTGACCCCCCCTTCCATGTGACCCGCACTCCGCCTTACGTTGGTCAGTTTGATGAGAGTCTGACACTGTTCCTCGGTGGCCAGACCGTCCGCGGCAAACCTCTCTGGCCCATTGAGCTCCTGTTCCGTCATGGTCAGCTGGTAGCCCTTGTCCTCCAACAGACGCTTCAACCGAGAGTTCTCCTCAACTTTCCTAAGACAAAAAGACCAGTTTTTTTGTTAGTATACGTATTTCAGTATAGCTCACGTATTGCTCAAGATTAGCGTTAACTTGTATCCCTGCTCCTCCAACAGACGCTTCAACCGAAAATTCTCTTCCACTTTCCTGGGAAAAAATTGCCACTTTTTTTTTGTCAGTATACGTATTTCAGCATAGCTCAAGTTTTACTCAGTTTTATCGTTAACTTGTATGCCTGTTTCTCCAACACGCTTCAGTCGAGAGGTTTCCTCAACTTTCAGACTTTTGTCAGTATCAGTCAAGTTTAATGTATGTATTACTATTAAGTTTACTGTTAACTTTCATCCCCGCTTCTCGTACAGAATCATCCGCCGCGAGGCTCACGTATTGTCCATTAATTGTAACGTCAACCTGCATAGAAAACCCGGGCTACCAGCAGACATTGATTTGAAATTGATTTTAAAGTATTAATGATAGTTTTGAAGGCCTTACATGATATGGCACCTGAATACATCAGTGAATGATAATTAGAACGAAATGTGCCAGCTATAACTTGATGTCCAACGAAGAAATTAAATTGAAGGTTCCCAAGGCCAATTGTAAGACACTTGGCAGACGTGCCTTTGCTGTCAATGCTCCAATGTTGTGGAACGCCCTACCAAGCGACCTTCGTTCGCTTGATACATTGAGTCAGTTTAAACAGGGCTTGAAAACTTACTTGTTCACTAAATTTATTGATGAAGGTTATTAGTGGTATGCATGTATTTCTTATTTCAGTGAGCTACCTATAACATGTTTATGGATGAGCGGGTATATTTTGTAAATTACCCGGTTTACTTCGATGTACAGCGTCTTTGAACGGATTCACGGATTTGGCGCTATATAAACCCAATAATAATAATAATAATTTAATTACCAAGTTTTTCTTAACTTTCTAATATTGTCGCGCAGAGGATTTGCATCGAGAAAATAACAGAAGCCACGCGTTAGCGCCAACATCATTTGAGCATAGCTCCCGTATTACTCAAGCATCTCCGATCTCAGGTATTCAAGAAGACGCGTCAATCTTGATTTAAACAATTTCCCGATAATGAGTGGAAAGGGCCTAAGCTTAGGATCTCCCCGTGTGTGGGGGGAGGGGTGTGTATATGTTGACGGCGTCCTTACTTTTGCTTGGCGTGGTGCTGGCCCAGGGCGGCACTGGCCTCGGTGTGGGGGGGAGGGGGGGGGGAGGGGGGTGTATATGTTGACGGCGTCCTTACTGTTGCTTGGCGTGGTGGTGGCGCAGGGCGGCACTGGCCTCGGTGTGGAGGGGGGGGGGAGGGGGTGTATCTGTTGACGGCGTCCTTACTGTTGCTTGGCGTGGTGGTGGCGCAGGGCGGCACTGGCCTCGGTGGGTGTGGGGGGGAGGGGGGGGTGTATATGTTGACGGCGTCCTTACTGTTGCTTGGCGTGGTGGTGGCGCAGGGCGGCACTGGCCTCGGTGGGTGTGGGGGGGAGGGGGGGGTGTATATGTTGACGGCGTCCTTACTGTTGCTTGGCGTGGTGGTGGCGCAGGGCGGCACTGGCCTCGGTGGGTGTGGGGGGGGGGGAGGGAGGGGGTGTATATGTTGACGGCGTCCTTACTGTTGCTTGGCGTGGTGGTGGCGCAGGGCGGCACTGGCCTCGGAGTGGGCGGTCTCCCGGCTGGCGGCGTCCAGGGTGAACCAGATGGCCAGGGCACAGCGCCGGCCCGCGGTTCACCGCCCGTACCCCGTGGTAATCGCTAGCGTCGAACCCCACCAGCGGCCACAACGAGGCCGGGTCTCGTGCTGCGGGGACGAGAAGACACGTGACAGCGAGATTACAACGCAGAAACTTTCGGTAGCTCTACTTTATCCACTTAATTACTTTTTTCATTTCTGGCCATTGTATCATTAATAATATATTATTACCATTTATTATTATTATTATTACTTATTTCCGGTATAATTAATATTATTATTATAGCTAAGCTTTACTCCTAGCATATATATATATATTCAGAATGGCAGAACACATATAAACATAACATAAAAAAACTACTTATTTACTAAATTTACCATGATAGTTCAGAAAACAAATTGATCATGAACATAAGATAATAAAAGGGTCTGGCTTAGCCTTATCCTTGTTGTCAAAAATGTCTGGCTATAAAGTTGTTTTTTCCCTTCGACATCCTGGGACGTGTTGCTCAGCAAGTGTTACGCCACAGACCACGGAGGATATAGAAATATTAAATTCGCGTATTTGACTTACCTGTATTGATTGGTTCTTATGTGCGAAAAAGAAGTTCCCGCCTTCAAAGTCATCATTGAGGTACAAGAGAGCCCTGGAAAATACAGATCAAGAAGGGGGGTTATGAAAATCAGGAGGTAATCAGAAAAATATAAATTAACGCATAATTTAGTGTTTTACGCCCGTTTTAAGCACACATACATATGAACGAATTTACTAGGGCTTCAGCCTGAAGGGGGGGGGTGTACCTACGTGAAGTCTCTCTGTACATAGGCAGGGGTTTTTCTTCAGACAGAAGTGGGGGGGGGGGACTTGCGTGAAGTATATCTGTATATAGGCAGGGGTTTGTTTCAGACAGGAGAGGGGGGGTACCTACGTGAAGTCTCTCTGTACATAGGCAGGGTTTGTTTCAGACAGGAGAGGGGGGGGGGGTACCTACGTGAAGTCTCTCTGTACATAGGCAGGGGTTTGTTTCAGACAAGAGAGGGGGGGGGTACCTACGTGAAGTCTCTCTGTACATAGGCAGGGGTTTGTTTCAGACAGGAGAGCGGGGTAGAGAGAGGGGGGGACTTACGTGAAGTCTCTTTGTACATAGGCAGGGGTTTGTTTCAGACAGGAGAGGGGGGGGGGGTACCTACGTGAAGTCTCTCTGTACATAGGCAGGGGTTTGTTTCAGACAGGAGAGGGGGGGGGGTACCTACGTGAAGTCTCTCTGTACATAGGAAGGGGTTTGTTTCAGACAAGAGAGGGGGGGGGGTACCTACGTGAAGTCTCTCTGTACATAGGCAGGGGTTTGTTTCAGACAGGAGAGCGGGGTAGAGAGAGGGGGGGGACTTACGTGAAGTCTCTTTGTACATAGGCAGGGGTTTTGTTTCAGACAGGAGAGGGGGGGGGGGTACCTACGTGAAGTCTCTCTGTACATAGGCAGGGGTTTGTTTCAGACAAGAGAGGGGGGGGGTACCTACGTGAAGTCTCTCTGTACATAGGCAGGGGTTTGTTTCAGACAAGAGAGGGGGGGGGGGGGGTACCTACGTGAAGTCTCTCTGTACATAGGCAGGGGTTTGTTTCAGACAGGAGAGGGGGGGGGTACCTACGTGAAGTCTCTCTGTACATAGGCAGGGGTTTGTTTCAGACAGGAGAGGGGGGGGGGTACCTACGTGAAGTCTCTCTGTACATAGGCAGGGGTTTGTTTCAGACAGGAGAGGGGGGCGGGTACCTACGTGAAGTCTCTCTGTACATAGGCAGGGGTTTGTTTCAGACAGGAGAGGGTGGGGGGTACCTACGTGAAGTCTCTCTGTACATAGGCAGGGGTTTGTTTCAGACAAGAGAGGGGGGGGTACCTACGTGAAGTCTCTCTGTACATAGGCAGGGGTTTGTTCAGACAGGAGAGGGGGGGGGTACCTACGTGAAGTCTCTCTGTACATAGGCAGGGGTTTGTTTCAGACAGGAGAGGGGGGGGGGTACCTACGTGAAGTCTCTCTGTACATAGGCAGGGGTTTGTTTCAGACAGGAGAGGGGGGGGGGTACCTACGTGAAGTCTCTCTGTACATAGGCAGGGTTTGTTTCAGACAGGAGAGGGGGGGGGGTGGTACCTACGTAAAGTCTCTCTGTACATAGGCAGGGTTGTTTCAGACAAGAGAGGGGGGGTACCTACGTGAAGTCTCTCTGTACATAGGCAGGGGTTTGTTTCAGAGACAAGAGAGGGGGGGGGTACCTACGTGAAGTCCTCTCTGTACATAGGCAGGGGGTTTGTTTCAGACAAGAGAGGGGGGGGGGTACCTACGTGAAGTCTCTCTGTACATAGGCAGGGGTTTGTTTCAGACAGGAGAGGGGGGGGGGGTACCTACGTGAAGTCTCTCTGTACATTGGCAGGGGTTTGTTTCAGACAGGAGAGGGGGGGGGGTACCTACGTGAAGTCTCTCTGTACATAGGCAGGGGTTTGTTTCAGACAGGAGAGGGGGGGGGGGGTACCTACGTGAAGTCTCTCAGTACATAGGCAGGGGTTTGTTTCAGACAGGAGAGGGGGGGGGGGGTACCTACGTGAAGTCTCTCTGTACATAGGAAAGGGGTTTGTTTCAGACAGGACAGGGTGGGGGGTACCTACGTGAAGTCTCTCTGTACATAGGAATGGAATGTTGGTGTTTTAGGCCACTTTTGTGCACATACAGGCTAAATTGGGCCAAGGAACCTCCCGAGACGATGAAGGATGAAGGAATGAAACATGCCCCAGATTAGGTGCCCGAGCCCGGATTCGAACCCAGGACCTATTGATCTGCGGTCTAGTGCGCTAACCACTACACCAGGGAGGCCCCCTCTCTGTACATAGGAAAGGGGTTTGTTTCAGACAGGACAGGGGGGGGGGGGTACCTACGTGAAGTCTCTCTGTACATAGGAAAGGGGTTTGTTTCAGACAGGACAGGGGGGGGGGGGTACCTACGTGAAGTCTCTCTGTACATAGGCAGGGGTTTGTTTCAGACAGGACAGGGGGGGGGGTACCTACGTGAAGTCTCACTGTACATAGGAAAGGGGTTTGTTTCAGACAGGAGAAGGGGTGGGGGGGTACCTACGTGAAGTCTCTCTGTACATAGGCAGGGGTTTGTTTCAGACAGGAGATGGGGGGTACCTACGCGAAGTCTCTCTGTACATAGGAAAGGGGTTTGTTTCAGACAAGAGAAGGGGGGGGGGGGGTACCTACGTGAAGTCTCTCTGTACATAGGCAGGGGTTTGTTTCAGACAGGAGAGGTGGGGGGGTACCTACGTGAAGTCTCTCTGCACATAGGCAGGTGTTTGTTTCAGACAGGAGAGGGGGGGGGGTACCTACGTGATGTCTCTCTGTACATAGACAGGGGTTTGTTTCAGACAGGAGAGGGGGGGCGGGGGGGGGTACCTACGTGAAGTCTCTCTGTACATAGGCAGGGGTTTGTTTCAGACAGGAGAGGTGGGGGGGTACCTACGTGAAGTCTCTCTGCACATAGGCAGGTGTTTGTTTCAGACAGGAGAGGGGGGGGGGGGTACCTACGTGATGTCTCTCTGTACATAGACAGGGGTTTGTTTCAGACAGGAGAGGGGGGGCGGGAGGGGTACCTACGTGAAGTCTCTCTGTACATAGGCAGGGGTTTGTTTCAGACAGGAGAGGGGGGGCGGGGTACCTACGTGAAGTCTCTCTGTACAGAGACAGGGGTTTGTTTCAGAAAGGAGAGGGGGGGCGGGGGGGGTACTTACGTGAAGTCTCTTTGTACATAGGCAGGGGTTTGTTTCAGACAGGAGAGAGGGGGGGCGGGGGGGTACCTACGTGAAGTCTCTCTGTACATAGGCAGGGGTTTGCTTCAGACAGGAGAGGGGGGGGGGGGTACCTACGTGAAGTCTCTCTGTACATAGGCAGGGGTTTGTTTCAGACAGGAGAGGGGGGGGGGTACCTACGTGAAGTCTCTCTGTACAGAGACAGGGGTTTGTTTCAGAAAGGAGAGGGGGGGCGGGGGGGGTACTTACGTGAAGTCTCTTTGTACATAGGCAGGGGTTTGTTTCAGACAGGAGAGAGGGGGGGCGGGGGGGTACCTACGTGAAGTCTCTCTGTACATAGGCAGGTGTTTGTTTCAGACACGAGCCGTCTCCCTGTATGATGCAGTTGTCGGCGTGCACCGGGTGACTGAGGTCCTCGCGGCCTCCCTGCCCTGCAATATGAGAACCCCGTGCGTCAAAAATAATCATCACACGTGGCTCAACCGCATGTAACATGCCATGAGCAAACGATACGCATATGGAAGGTAGACCAGCGATCGCGCAGGTACCAACAATTGTGCAGTTACCAGTGAATGCGCACTTATTTTATTCGTACGAATTTGGGTCCAAACTTTTACCAGACAGATGCATGCATGTGTGATATCTACCTTGACGTCTATTTTCTTAGATACTAAGCGATCAGCATATAATTTTTGCTCAGTGGGCAATCATCGGTACCTGCGCAACCACTGGTATGATTACTATATGCGCTAGTCCTCTCAATACTTTGGTTCACACACCCAATAATGTATTTTTACGCGTGGCTCGTGAAGGTGGCATTTCGTACCGCTATGCTCTCCAGCCTCCTCGGCACCTAAACTAAAACACTACGCGAATACACAAAGCGAAAACCAGACAAAATACTACAACCACCCCCGAGTCGTAAGCGGACTGCCTTCCATATGTATCTAATACGCTGTATAACTCCCAATCACTGACACACAATTAAACCAACGCCATCCATAGAGAACAATTCCTTTTGTTCTTGCGCGCCTAGCAATTTGTTAAATAATATCCTAGTGTAACTTCAGCGGCTTTAGCAGACACCCACCCTCGAGCGCGGTCCGGCAGGCCAGGTGGGTGAAGTGGAAGTGGACCGGGATCTGCAGGTTGTAGTATTTCTCCAGGTAGGCGCGACTCTTCTCGCTGGCATTCAGGTAGAGCTCAGCCAAGGTTATCGGGAACACGCCCTTCAAGGCCAACTGCAGGGACAACCACGCCCAGCGACAACCAGGTTACAAGTCAAGCAATCTACGGGTGCTTTAACAAAGGGCTTGCGTAACCTATATAGCAGGTATGGCAAGAAGAGAACTGCTGTATTACACTTAATAGTTCTAATAATAATATTAATGATAACATAGGATGGTACATGTATAAGAAGACTGTCAATAATAGTTTTCAGATGCAGCTGAAGTTTTCACACATGAGGGTGATCCCAGCTAAGGCCAGTCAGGGCCACTGCCGTAAGTGCCACGAGGGAAGTTAGCGGCGGAAATGTACATGGTAATGTTACAGTAATGTTAGAGTGCAAGTCTACATCAAGAAGGCACCGTGGGAAGTCATAAGGCAACGCTACGGGACACTGTGGGTAAGTTTACAGGGTAACGCTATCGCACGGAGTTACAAGTTACAACAGCTGAAAGCCGGATTTTAAGTTTCAGTAGGACCTATTAGGTCACATTGCGAAAAGGGGAAGGGTCAAGGTAGAGAGGAGCCATGTCTCCGGGAATGAACCCCTACTCTTTGCGAAGAGAGGCAATGCACGACAAAGGTACAACAAAGCACAGAGTAAAGTTACAAGATATAGACTTCACATGCAAGGATACAGGACAAAGCTACCATAAGTTAACGGCAGGACAAAGTTTTGCCAGATAGGCGAATATTTGTTGATTGGCTGGTTATATATTCAGGACGCTTTAACCAATTCTTGTCATATCGCGTCAATGGGAGAAGGAACGGCAGAGCGGAGCCATGTCCCCGGGGGTAACCCCCTACTCTTTGTGAAGCAGACCATGGGATCTTTATCCTGCGACCACACAGACATGGCCACAGCGGGGCGCGAACCACCGATCCAGGTGGCGTTAGGCTCTCAGGTGGCCAGAACACTCAATGCGAGCGCTCTATCCCACTGAGCTATCGGGGCGGCCCGACATGTGTAACGGAGGAGGGTGAGGGTGGGGTGGGGGGGGGGGGTGATGCGGGTACCTCGGCGGCGCGGGACACGGTGAGACCCTCGAACATCTCGTAGTTCGTGTGTGGGGACTGCTTCCCAGCTTGCTTCCGGTAGCCGTCGCCAATCTCCGCACCAGCCTGCACACGTCATAATAAACAATAGACATTGTGACGTCATAGCGCAAAAAGGGAATGCAATATTAATTTGGTGTTTATTCTTTAGCTGAGCAAAAGTTCATCTAATTCATTAGCAAATTAAAAGCTAGAATCGATTAATATATAATCTAATTGTGGGATTTATATCAGATTTGTCATAATTCTGCCACCGAGCAGGCAGAGGATATTTTCTTAACTCGGCTATGCGCATTTACTTGACACTTTGGATAACCATAGTTATAAAATCATTGGTCTACGGTAATACATACTCTGTATCACATAAGGCTTCCTTCCCATTGTCGATTAGGGAGGCAGTCGCCTTACAGCTTGAGAGACGTGGACTTCCCATATCTCTGTACCCAGCCGTCCCCGTCATGTTAAAAACACTGTGCACGAACGGTGCAACAAGCATAACGCGACCACATACAACCCATCATAACGTCCACATCCAGTGTTCGTCAACCACTGGACTGGCCATGTTCACCCAAGGTGAAAAAACACCCCCACCATCAGCCTTTGCATTTCACCCCCCGTCTCCCCCATCCCTCCCTACCCGACCCCACATTCCCACTCCCGCCAGCCTTTAATCCCATACCCCCTCCCTCTCTCCCTCCATCCCCAAAACACCCCCGCCCCCTCCCCGCACTCACGCTGGCCAGCTCCATGAGCCCCTGACACTGGTCCTCCGTCAGCAGCCCGTCGACCATGAAGCGGTGCTCCCCCTGGAGGGCGTCCTCCTCGGCGGTCAGGGAGATTCCCGCCTCGCGCCCGTAGCGTTCCAGACTCTGCCGGAAGGTGGCGTCGCGGGGTCCGTAGTGGGAGGCGTTGCTGACCGGATGTCCGTACTCCTTCAGCGTGATGGTCGCGCCCGCGTTGTTCTGCAACACCAACACCCAGCACGGCCCGTCAAGTCTCCATCTCAACACGTCATGAATTCCATGCATACCATCTCAGGGTTCTTATTCACCAAGGAGGGAACGTCTCCCCGTATCTACCGGAACTCTGCAAATGCTTTACTGCCCAGCGTTGAAATTATTTTTTTAAAAACGTTTTTTATTACTGTTGGATATTTTTGACGACCTTATTGTTATTCATGACACAATTTGAAAAATGGTTTCCATGGTGTTACCGTTTTACCCCTCGCTGTATATACCTTCTTTTAAGGAGAAAGGCTTTAAGGGCCATATTCCCAAAAGGCCGAGCAAGGAAACCCGTGCAACCGATTGGAATGATGACAGATCAGCTAGTCTTATGTATATTTTATCATCATTAACATAACAGTATTTGCCTATTTGTATATAGTATCTTATTTGCATGAATAGTAGTTGTTATTAATCATCAATTAAAAATTGTCTTATATTTTCATGTCTTCAACCAACAATGGAACGAGTGTACAACTGTTTGCAATCAACACATATAATGTTTCATCTCTTGTGTACCGATGTCTTTTCACTCTGGATTAATTGCCGCCCATTAGATGCAATTATAAATGTAAAATAACATATTGTCAAGATAGTTCTCCATTGAACCTATTCTCCATTGCCTAACGAAACCATGGGATCCTAACCAGATAACGCCTTAGGATAATTCCTAAGCAGGCCACTGACGTCCCGCGCCAGTTTCCCTTATACTGTGGCGCAGTGGCAGGTTTAGGGACGAGTGGGGAAGGGAAGCATCTTGCAAATATCATTGACATGGTTCGAAATAAAACATGGAAGACTATCTCAGGGCAACAGTTTCCATAGTTCGTTAACTGCCTATTACGTCACATGTGCTTACGTCACCATCGCGTGTACAGCGGATTCGTCGACCCGCAGAACTGATTTTAATTAATTAACACATGAATTAAATTCCCGCCAAAACCGCCAGTTCAAGACAATGTGGCGCGCGTTTTCACTGAAAAGTGACTGTCCGATCTCACGACAGAGGGCATTCCGCTT
Source organism: Arenicola marina (assembly GCA_964019135.1). Lineage (NCBI taxonomy): Eukaryota > Metazoa > Annelida > Polychaeta > Arenicolidae > Arenicola > Arenicola marina. Next base: position 11,882,422 of record OZ025261.1, on the reverse strand, counting down.
ACGCTATAGATACAAAGAACGAGCTCCCTCTCCTGGCAGAATGCGTCCTCCCATGTGATTGTTCAAGGTCATAGAACATAACCAATTTCCGGCGTAACTTTATCTGCCCAGGAGCTTTACAAAATTCAGGTAGAAACCCATGGACAGAAAAACCTGAGGAGTGAGTCGCTTGTCAGTCACAACACGAACCGTGTCACCCCCCCCCCCCCCACCCCACCCTAGTCACTCATCCCCCATCCCCTTCCCCATCACTGGCATGTCTTTCCTTCCCATCACACATGGCCGAGTCTGTCCTTCGCGTCACGAACTGTAACCCAACACGATGCGCCACCTAGCGGAGGCAAGTAACAGTTTGAATCCTCGCCACCAGAGGGCCGTCCGCTGGCTGCGCGCCGTGACAACAACGCGAGCCGCATGAACGGGAACCGGAGCGGGTTAATTGGTAACTCGAACTGCCGTGATGTACCAAGGAAAAGAGAGACGGGGTCGGGGGGGGGGGGGGAGGGGTTGGCGGGGGGTGAGGGAAGGGGGAGTGGCGAAGGGAGGGGTGGTGGTAGAGGAGGGGTGGTGGTCTGTGCTTTTGAGTATTATGAGATAAGTTGCAATCCTGCCTGTATGAACAAGTCTATCTTTGGGTATAGACACGTGGACGCACGGTTGTAACGTGACGCCTGCATTCCAACAAAACATGGTAAGTTTTATTTTAAAAATAAGTTATTATCAGTGCTGATATAATATAAGTAGTCTAATTGCCCTTATTAGTAGTAGTAATGGTAATAGAAGTAGAACGTTTTTCACAACAGTGACTAATAAAATAGGCCATAATCATATTCACTCATGTCGCCAAACATTTACCGGCCCACGGCGTACCCCAACAGTGTCCCTCTGACCCAGCGCAGGCTTATAGTATATATGTATAGAGATCTGGGGGCATATATCAATAAATAAAATCCGTTTAGCTTTTGGACTAAAACTCAAAAAACATTGCCCAGAGCTACCTTATCTCATAATGTTACCATTAGATTAAAACTCTACCTTATGTCTTTATCTTATCACGTAATACTGTCTATACCACATTAACAACTTCTAGTTTCGAATGACGGACATTACGCCTCCCACCACCAGTATTGAGTGTATGTTTAGCCGTACTACTTGCGGATGTACGTTCGATTTGATTTGGTCAGAATACCTTTCTCGTGACATTATTTCCAGAATACCACGTCGATGCTTACTTTTACCCATAAATATTTTTGGCTGTAAAACAGGCTAAGGGCGCCATAAATTACTATATAATTAAAATACAATTATCATAGTGGTGACGACTAAATTGTACTGTTAGTGGCGAGTAACACGTAAGCTATTCCGACACTTCTCAGACGCATGTCATATAGAGAAAAACTGTTTACTGTGTCCCTATATTAGTTCCAAGTACATGTGCAAAAATCGCGCAGTAATCCACACTGTCCACGTGGAAGATGCAATTCTCGATTCGACGCTAATTTCATGTCCAGAAAACCTAAAATATCCCGCGTTTCTACAACGCTTTTATACTCTGAAACAAACAATTCCGATACGAGCCCGATTGGAAACGAGGAAAAGGAATTATTCTGTCGGAGGATCTAAATGGAGCACAGATGTAAGTATCTGCGAAGTCACGTGACGTCGCGCGGACCAATCAAAACAAGCGACTGATGAGCGGAAATCGACATCATTCCATTAGCCTTTTGTTCTGACATTCCTAACGACGTGAGTGCTCTGAACGGCGGCTCGGGTCAGAGAACTCAATATGTACTCACTCACCCCCAATCCCCATGCCCCGCCCCCTCCAAGACCCACCCACCCCACAGCACCCCCTGCCACTATTGTCATCATACAAAATGATGGGCTTCTCATTGTTAAACCACGCGGCTGTTCAGAAACACACATTTCCCGCTATACGAGCAATAATAGTTTCTCGCGTGTGACGCACCACACACAACGGCAGTAAATGCTGTTATCTGCACACTGCCAATGGCTTGCTCGTTTCTCATTTTCGCAGGATTTTCCACTCTGGGGAGCACATGGTTTGTGGAGTTTTTAGGGCGCAGCTTTCATTTTTTTTACTGAGGTCCGCGAGACATAAATTGGCGGGTACCCGAGTAAATAACAGAAGTAATATGTGAGCTATACCAAAGATACTACAACATGGTGAGGGTATCTTTGGCTGTACTGACGAAAGTACGTCCTCCCCTCGCCTATAATAATATTCAAGGCCAATGAGAATAGAAAAAAAAAATCCCAATGGCCTGAAGAACCAATCCGTTTAAAATCCGTCTATCCATCCATCCATCCAAACCATCCATCCATCCATCCATCCAAACAATCCATCCATCCAAACAATCCATCCAAACCATCCATCCAAACCATCCATCCATCCATCCAAACCATCCATCCATCCATCCAAATCATCCATCCATCCATCCAAACCATCCATCCATCCAAACAATCCATCCATCCATCCATCCAACCATCCATCCATCCAAACCATCCATCCATCCAAAAACAATCCATCCAAACCACCCATCTACCAATCCGCTAAGGTATGGCACACTGTTCGTTTCGCTCAGCGCCTGCTCCACACCCACCTGTTAACAGGCTAACGGATGGTACCCGCCATTTGCACGAGGCAGAGCGTTGTGTTCACCACGGTCTTACAAAGGTCAAGCAACGACAGAAAGACAAAGACAAGATTTCGGCGGTAGAGATGCCTAACACGATCTCGCGTTGCCTGAGGTCACGTGACCCCAGCGAAAGGTCGTGAGCGAGAGTTTGGACGAGAGGAACACGATATGTCAGGGGTAGCTAGGTCTCTCCCATCGCCCACGCGGACTGCACAACCCATTAGTAATGTGTGTTTGTCACAACTTAATATGTCCGCCTCTGCTGTAGGTCTATCACGGACAAAAACTCATCCCCGTTTACACGTTCTATCGCCCGATGTGAGATAAAGGACAGGTCGACAACCATCAAGGCACTACGCTATAATGGAGATAGAGGTGAAATGTACATAACATATAACAGACTCGTTAACCACTATGACGGAAGTGTTTTTCACGTGGATTAACAAGCGTCAGAGCTAATAATATAGCTTGCTAATAAGTTAGTCATTAACCGGGCAAAGAAACTTATCAGGGAAGGATCAGTCAGTTTAGCATTCAGTATCAGTTAGTTCATCGTTCAGGATCAGTTAGCTCACACTCGTATGGAATGCGCCCGGTTACTTGTAACACTCGTAACCGCCGTGTAACTTGTCACGGTGAAATATACAGAGCATCGTTCGACAAAATCACTTAACTGGCCGCACACTGACCTGAACTGTTTTCTGATCCCCTTCTGATGGGTCCGTCGCCTTCGCGGCTTCCGGTTGGCTGCCGATTGTATCTCCAGTGACGTCACTGCCTGCGGTGACGTCACTGGCGGCGGTGATTGGAGCTTCGTCCTCGTCGGCGTCAGAAAACTTGTAGCTGGTGTCGACGAAGGCGAGCATGCTGTCTTCAATGTCCTTGACCTCCTTGTAGTCAATGACGTCCTGAAAAGGTCAAGGTCATATTAATCCCAAATCGAATTTCATTATATTTCATTTATCTATCCTATTCTACAGGTATTTGTTGGGTTATGTAGGATTTCACTCCCCCACCCCCACCCCTTCACTCCACTAACGCCACCCACATTTCACCTCGACCCTCAACCAAGTGAGGCCCCCACACCCCCCTCCTTGGGCTCACTTCCCTCCCTTCCCTCCCCCTCCCCCCCCCCTAACAATTGCTTCGCCTCTCTAACCCTTCCACCTATTACCATAAGGTATCACATCAGCCACCTACGTGACATCATAACTGACACATGTGGAAACATCTAGATACGTGACTCGGGGGACCTTAGAAATGCCCGTAACAAGCCACGGTGAGCCATAAAGTGACCCCACCCACCCACCACACCCTGCGATCCCTTCCGTCGCGATGCAGACGCACGGCGGGCGGGGAGGGCGTTAGATTTTGCTCCGGGGGGGGGGGGCGCGAACCCCTGTCGGAATGGGTCATGGGAGCGGTCGGAGTGACATTGGTTCGTATCGATTAATCAATCAGAAATGAGGGGTTATTATGGATAAGCAGTGTCCATTCGCAAAAGGCGAGTACACGCTATCAGAAACAAGGCATCAATATTGAGCTACTACCACCATCCTTGGAGGGATAGCCTCTCTCGTCGCCTGTTAGTTCGGGCGTCTTTTTTGAGCCCTGGCATATCTGGACAAAGTCTCGTTCTTTTTTTACTTTTGTTTTATGCATAACAAAAAAACCCAAAAAACACTACGACCCCCCGTAAACAACGGCACTAAACTCTAATTAGATTCCACACCGAAACATATTTAAGTTTGGTTCCCGGTGAAGTTAGGAGCAAACCATTGCAGCTCGATTTTTTTTTTCTCACCTAATCTCAAAATGTTCAATTGGTTTAGTTACATGTTTTGTCCTGTTCGTTTGACTCCTAAACCGAACTCTTTGTGAGCCCCGCCAGCTGTGTCTGATTCACGGCGTCTAATTGGCTAGAGAGATCAAAGATGGCGGCCATTGGTGGCAACACGGGTCAGGTAAAACATATCACGTTGTTTATTCTCCCGATTGGGTTGCGCGGATTAAATAGAAGTTAAAGTTTATGAAAGTGAAAAGGGCTGGGAGGGGGGGGGGGGGTAGATTAGGAGTGGAGAGGGGAGATGGGAGAGGGTATCTTGGTGGGAGCATGGGAAGGGGGTGGAGTAGACTAACATTGTGGGTGGCTGAGAAGGGAAGGGAAGGGGATTGTGTGGAGGTTAGCGGTGGGGAAGGCGGGAGGGCAGGATAGTGTGGAGAGGAGACTAAGGAAATGGGAAGAAAGCGATGGAAGGCAGCAAAGAAATTATCGCAAAACTAATAGAAGATGTCAATAGTAATCAAACCAAGCCATAATGTATATGTTTATTAAGGTAGACACGTGTTTACATTATTGCTACTTATATTGCATCTTTAACCCAAGTATAATATGTGCATTTACTGGCCTATTCAAATAACCGAGAACTTTCCCATGCCGCTCAGGCCGAAATTGCTCCCTGTGGTTGGATGTCGGGTATTGGTCTGTGCATGGGAGGCCGGACGAGGGTGGGTGTGTGTGGGATGGTGGTGGTGGGGGGGGGGGGTGTGTGTGTGTGTGTGTGGGGGGGGGGTAATGGCGGAATTAAGTGGCGAGAGAGTGCTGTTGTGGGCTGGGGATGAAGTGACGCTGTCCAGGGGCATCGATGGGGTAGCATTAAACACAGGTGAGCGCTCACCAACTGTCGCATGATCAGAGATAAAGTGATTGCAGATAGTGAGTGTGATGAACGTCATCGCGACGCCTACCCCCCCCCCCCCCCACTCACCCTCTCCTCACCCTTACCCCCCCCGCCCAGCCAGCCAGCCATCTAACCCTCTGCCATGTATTTTCGTCACCCTAACCACCCACCCAATAATCTCCCGTCTCCTTTGTCCATCCCTATCCCACTCGCCGTCACTAACCACCGGGGTAACTCTAATCTACCTTCCATCCATGCACCATCTCACACACCCAGCACCGCCCCCCCCCCCCCCCTCCACAACCACCACCACCATTCACTCCCCTGCCCCCACACCTCCCAGTTCCGCCAGTCCCCCGCTCCCACCAACTACCCCCCCCCCCCCACCCCCACCGCCCTGTTTTATAAAACGGTACCTGCTGTAAATGGCGCGGCGACACCGCCCGAGGCCACCCCGCGAGATCTCGTGTGGCCCGTCATTAAATTATTCCACGTGGCTTGTCACGAGTCCCGGTACCTGGTGGCCCACCCGGCGTCAGCGCAACCCGGACCCCAGCCAACAGATCTGAGCTCGAATTCATAAACCATACTGCATACTGAGTCTACTAGCGCTAAGCGCTTTTCTTGGTTTAAAATAGACAAATATTCACCCTGAATTTTCCGGGTTTTCCGAATTTAGAGCGCTACGCAAATCCACTTGGCGCTAATTAGAACGTTTGTTCAGTTTTTCCAGTCTTAATCTAAAATAGACACATATTCACCCTGGATGTAGGTTTTGTGGCTTTTCTGACTTAAGGAAATGCCAACATTGAATAAAAAACCTCATTTGCGGGGATGTGAACACATCGACTGAGTGAGTATTCAGATCGCTACACGCTGTCGACTGACATAATGGCACTGCTTTCCCACTTCTATACATGCTGTTGGTTAAGTGGTAATTTGTTGTTCTTCGCCGGGAAAACTGTTTCACAAAGTCCTAATTGGCGATAACATAACATACGTGGTCGCATGTGCCACAATTGTGGGATGTTTTGATAGATATTCGTTGTTCTTCACATTCTTGCTGACGCCACAGTCGACTGAGATTCACGTCTCTGTCTCGTCTTGTGTGTATGCGAGACGTCCAATGGGGTGACCGATGTCATGTCTCAAACCCTTCTACATTATGACCGCATTTTTGTACTGTCTCTTCGGGATATGGCATCAACATGCTTACTAACACAGGCTGCTTCTAAGGAACATCCGCTTGGGCTGTACTGGCCACCCAGTTATACTAGTCTCAACTGAAGAAAACTTGTGCACCAACCATTGAGTCTAGGAACATCAGGCGGACTGGGGCTAAAGTTCGCCTGTCTCAACCCCACTGAAAGTAAACGACAGTGATCGGGTTCCCGCCCCAGTCCAGCCTCTCACAGTGGCAGACAGGTCTGGGGGTAATTCACGTCTCCATCGCGTGTTGTGTATAGGAGAGTCGAACCCGGCATCACGTCTCAACCTCGCTTCCTATACAGACGAGATGTCTGGGTGGTCCACATATGTCACGTCTCATTCACGTTTCTTACATGAGCGATTTAATGGATTCTTTGTGGGCTTTCATGTCTTCATCCAGTCTCTAGCGTGAGTAGCCAGAGGCTTTGGTAGATTTCACGTCTCTATCCAGTCTCTAGCGCGAGGGAGTAGCCGGGGGCTTTGGTAGATTTCACGTCTCTATCCAGTCTCTAGCGCGAGGGAGTAGCCGGGGGCTTTGGTAAATTTCACGTCTCTCTCCAGTCTCGAGCGTGAGCGAGTAGCCGGGGGCTTTGACAGATTGCACGTCTCTATCCAATCTCTAGCGTGAGAGAGTAGCCGGAGGATTGAAAGATTTCACGTCTCTATTCAGTCTCTAGCGTGAGGGAGTAGCCGGGGGCTTTGGTAGATTTCACGTCTCTATCCAGTCTCTAGCGTGAGGGAGTAGCCGGGGGCTTTGGCAGATTTCACGTCTCTATCCAGTTTCTAGCGTGAGGGAGTAGCCAGGGGCTTTGACATATTTCACGTCTCTATCCAGTTTCTAGCGTGAGGGAGTAGCCGGGGGCTTTGGCAAATTTCACGTCTCTATCCAGTCTCTAGCGTGAGGGAGTAGCCGGGGGCTTTGGCAGATTTCACGTCTCTATCCAGTTTCTAGCGTGAGGAAGTAGCCAGGGGCTTTGACATATTTCACGTCTCTATCCAGTTTCTAGCGTGAGGGAGTAGCCAGGGGCTTTGACAAATTTCACGTCTCTATCCAGTCTCTAGCGCGAGGGAGTAGCCGGGGCCTTTGGTAGATTTCACGTCTCTATCCAGTCTCTTGCGCGAGGGAGTAGCCGGGGGCTTTGGTAAATTTCACGTCTCTATCCAGTCTCGAGCGTGAGGGAGTAGCCGGGGGCTTTGGCAGATTTCACGTCTCTATCCGGTTTCTAGCGTGAGGGAGTAGCCGGGGGCTTTGACATATTTCACGTCTCTATACAGTCTCTAGCGTGAGGGAGTAGCCAGGGGCTTTGGCAAATTTCCCGTCTCTATCCAGTCTCTAGCGTGAGGGAGTAGCCGGAGGCTTTGACATATTTCACGTCTCTATCCAGTCTCTAGCGTGAGGGAGTAGCCAGAGGCTTTGACATATTTCACGTCTCTATCCAGTCTCTAGCGTGAGGGAGTAGCCGGGGGCTTTGACAGCTATCCAGTCTCTAGCGTGAGGGAGTAGCCAGGGGCTTTGGCAAATTTCCCGTCTCTATCCAGTTTCTAGCGTGAGGGAGTAGCCGGGGGCTTTGACATATTTCACGTCTCTATCCAGTCTCTAGCGTGAGGGAGTAGCCGGGGGCTTTGACAGCTATCCAGTCTCTAGCGTGAGGGAGTAGCCAGGGGCTTTGGCATATTTCCCGTCTCTATCCAGTCTCTAGCGTGAGGAAGTAGCCAGGGGCTTTGACATATTTCCCGTCTCTATCCAGTCTCTAGCGTGAGGGAGTAGCCGGGGGCTTTGGCATATTTCCCGTCTTTATCCAGTCTCTAGCGTGAGGGAGTAGCCGGGGGCTTTGACATATTTCACGTCTCTATCCAGTCTCTAGCATGAGGGAGTAGCCGGGGGCTTTGGCATATTTCCCGTCTCTATCCAGTCTCTAGCGTGAGGGAACAGAGAGGGCTTTGACAGGTTTTATGTGTCACTCCTTTGTGTCTGTTACATTAGAACGGTCTGGTGGTCTCAGGGATTTGATGTCGCCACTCCGTCTTGTGTAAATGGAAGGCGTCCGGCGGTTCCTGTCACCTTTCGTCTCGAGACCGCCTCTTTCATACCTTATTTAATAGCTTTTGGTACGGGACAATATAACCCTGCGTGGCTCTGTTTAGTACCAAATTTTACCCCCCCACCCACACTCTTTAAAAATCCTAAATCTAAGCTCTTATGAGTTATGAGTTTAAATCACGAATGAAGGCAGAAAGGAAAAGGAAATCAAATGTTGGCAGTTCTAGGCCCCTTAGGACCCAGGAAGGCTCCATTGGGCCAATGATTTAATGAGTCAATATATTGGATCTTTAGACAATTTTTGCACGCACAAGGGCCAGACTGGGCTGCAAAAGCTCTCTAAACTATACAGGATGCATTGATGAAATATGTCCCGGATTAGATGCCCAGCTCCGGACTCGAACCCAGGACCTATTGATCGGCCGTCTTGTGCGCTAACCACTACACCATGGAGACTCGCTCCCAGCCAATGGGTGAAGGAACGAAAGAAACAAATTTGAGAAGCATTCCTCAAATTTAGACATGGAGTTGGAGGATCGAACCGCGGTCTGTGGATGTGAAGCTCAGCGCGCTACCGACTGAGGCACGGCCATGGCTCCCCATAGTGTGACGTCAGTGCAGTGGTCACTGCCACCGCTGGCCACGTGACTCCACTGGTCACGTGATTGCACTCGGCGGGTAACAATGAGGGTCATCGTAAAGCAGTTCATACTGAGATCTGTAACCACAGACATATACCAGTCCGTCAATCCGGAGGAAGACACAATTATATATATAGCGGAGGGCTTACCACATGCCTTGTATCCCCTATCACCATTCCTACAGCCACCGCACCCCAGCCACCCCCTTCCTTCCAGCCACCCCTCCCGTCTAGCCACCCCCTCCCGTCTAGTCACCCCCTCTCGTCCAGCCACCCCCTCTAGTCCAGCCACCCCCTCCCGCACAGCCACCCCCTCCCGCCCAGCCACCCCTTCCTTCCAGCCACCCCATCCCGTCCAGCCCCCACCTCCCGCCCAGCCACCCCCTCCCGCCCAGCCACCCCCTCTAGTCCAGCCACCCCCTCTAGTTCAGCCACCCCCTCTCGTCCAGCCACCCCCTTCCTTCCAGCCGAGCCCTCTCGTCCAGCCACCCCCTTCCTTCCAGCCACCCCCTTCCTTCCAGCCCCACCCTCTCGTCCAGCCACCCCCTTCCTTCCAGCCACCCCCTCCCGTCTAGCCACCCACTCTAGTCCAGCCACCTCCTCTCGTCCAGCCACCCCCTCCCGCCCAGCCACCCCCTCCCTTCCAGCCACCCCCTCTAGCCCAGCCACCCCCTCTAGTCCAGCCACCTCCTCTCGTCCAGCCACCCGCTTCCTTCCAGCCACCCCCTCCCGTCCAGCCACCCCCTCTAGTCCAGCCACCCCCTCTAGTCCAGCCACCCCCTCTAGTCCAGCCACCTCCTCTTGTCCAGCAACCCCCTCTCGTCCAGCCACCCCTCCCGTCTAGCCACCCCCTTCCTTCCAGCCACCCCCTCCCGTCCAGCCACTCCCTCTCGTCCAGCCACCCCCTCCCGCCAAGCCACCCCTTCCTTCCAGCCATCCCCTCCCGTCTAGCCACCCCCTCCCGTCCAGCCACCCCCTCTAGTCCAGCCACCCCCTCCCGTCCAGCCACCCCCTCTCGTCCAGCCACCCCCTTCCTTCCAGCCACCCCCTTCCTTCCAGCCACACCCTCTCGTCCAGCCACCCCCTTCCTTCCAGCCACCCCCTCCGGTCTAGCCACCCCCTCTAGTCCAGCCACCTCCTCTCGTCCAGCCACCCCTCACGTCCAGCCACCCCCTCTAGTCCAGCCACCCTCTCTAGTCCGGCCACCCCGTTCCTTCCAGCCATCCCCTCCCGTCTAGCCACCCCTCACGTCCAGCCACCCCTCCCGTACAGCCACCCCCTCCCGTACAGCCACCCTCCCGTCCAGCCACCCCTCACGTCCAGCCACCCCCTCTAGTCCAGCCACCCCCTCTAGTCCGGCCACCCCGTTCCTTCCAGCCATCCCCTCCCGTCTAGCCACCCCTCACGTCCAGCCACCCCTCCCGTACAGCCACCCCCTCCCGTACAGCCACCCTCCCGTTCAGCCACCCCTCACGTCCAGCCACCCCCTCTAGTCCAGCCACCCCCTCTAGTCCAGCCACCTCCTCTTGTCAAGCCACCCCCTAACGTCCAGCCACCTCTCCCGTCTAGCCACCCCCTTCCTTCCAGCCACCCCCTCCCGTCCAGCCACCCCCTCTCGTCCAGCCACCCCCTCCGGCCCAGCCACCCCTTCCTTCCAGCCATCCCCTCCCGTCTAGCCACCCCCTCCCGTCCAGCCACCCCCTCTAATCCAGCCACCCCCTCCCGTCCAGCCACCCCCTCTCGTACAGCCACCCTCCCGTCCAGCCACCCCTCACGTCCAGCCACCCCTCCCGTACAGACACCCTCTCGTCCAGCCACCTCTCCCGTCTAGCCACCCCTCCCGTCCAGCCACCCCTCCCGTACAGACACCCTCTCGTCCAGCCACCCATCCCGTCTAGCCACCCCCCGCCGTCCAGCCACACCCTCTCGTCCAGCCACCCCATCCCGTCCAGCCACCCCCTCCCGTCCAGCCACCCCCTCCCGTACAGACACCCCCTCTCGTACAGACACCCTCCCGTCCAGCCACCCCTCCCGTCTAGCCACCTCATGCCTTCCAGCCACCCCTCCCGTACAGACACCCCTCCCGTACAGACACCCTCTCGTCCAGCCACCCCATCCCGTCCAGCCACCCCATCCCGTCCAGCCACCCCCTCCCGTCCAGCCCCCCCTCCCGTCTAGCCACCTCATGCCTTCCAGCCACCCCTCCCGTACAGACACCCCCTCCCGTCCAGCCACCCCTCCCGTACAGACACCCTCCCGTCCAGCCACCCCTCCCGTCAAGCCACCCCCTTCCTTCCAGCCACCCCCTCCCGTCTAGCCACCCCCTCTAGTCCAGCCACCCCCTCTAGTCCAGCCACCCCCTCTAGTCCAGCCACCTCCTCTTGTCAAGCCACCCCCTCACGTCCAGCCACCCCTCCCGTCTAGCCACCCCCTTCCTTCCAGCCACCCCCTCCCGTCCAGCCACCCCCTCTCGTCCAGCCACCCCCTCCGGCCCAGCCTCTCCTTCCTTCCAGCCACCCCTCCCGTCCAGCCATCCCCTCCCGTCTAGCCACCCCCTCCCGTCCAGCCACCCCCTCTAGTCCAGCCACCCCCTCCCGTCCAGCCACCCCCTCTCGTCCAGCCACCCCCTCCCGTCTAGCCACCCCCTCCCGTCCAGCCACCCCTTCTAGTCCAGCCACCCCCTCCCGCCCAGCCACCCCCTCTAGTCCAGCCACCCCCTCTAGTCCGGCCACCCCGTTCCTTCCAGCCATCCCCTCCCGTCTAGCCACCCCTCACGTCCAGCCACCCCTCCCGTACAGCCACCCCCTCCCGTACAGCCACCCTCCCGTCCAGCCACCCCTCACGTCCAGCCACCCCCTCTAGTCCAGCCACCCTCTCTAGTCCGGCCACCCCGTTCCTTCCAGCCATCCCCTCCCGTCTAGCCACCCCTCACGTCCAGCCACCCCTCCCGTACAGCCACCCCCTCCCGTACAGCCACCCTCCCGTCCAGCCACCCCTCACGTCCAGCCACCCCCTCTAGTCCAGCCACCCCCTCTAGTCCGGCCACCCCGTTCCTTCCAGCCATCCCCTCCCGTCTAGCCACCCCTCACGTCCAGCCACCCCTCCCGTACAGCCACCCCCTCCCGTACAGCCACCCTCCCGTTCAGCCACCCCTCACGTCCAGCCACCCCTCTAGTCCAGCCACCCCCTCTAGTCCAGCCACCTCCTCTTGTCAAGCCACCCCCTAACGTCCAGCCACCTCTCCCGTCTAGCCACCCCCTTCCTTCCAGCCACCCCCTCCCGTCCAGCCACCCCCTCTCGTCCAGCCACCCCCTCCGGCCCAGCCACCCCTTCCTTCCAGCCATCCCCTCCCGTCTAGCCACCCCCTCCCGTCCAGCCACCCCCTCTAGTCCAGCCACCCCCTCCCGTCCAGCCACCCCCTCTCGTACAGCCACCCTCCCGTCCAGCCACCCCTCACGTCCAGCCACCCCTCCCGTACAGACACCCTCTCGTCCAGCCACCTCTCCCGTCTAGCCACCCCTCCCGTCCAGCCACCCCTCCCGTACAGACACCCTCTCGTCCAGCCACCCATCCCGTCTAGCCACCCCCCGCCGTCCAGCCACACCCTCTCGTCCAGCCACCCCATCCCGTCCAGCCACCCCCTCCCGTCCAGCCACCCCCTCCCGTACAGACACCCCCTCTCGTACAGACACCCTCCCGTCCAGCCACCCCTCCCGTCTAGCCACCTCATGCCTTCCAGCCACCCCTCCCGTACAGACACCCCTCCCGTCCAGCCACCCCTCCTGTACAGACACCTTTTCATCCAGCCACCCCCTCCCGTCCAGCCACCCTCCCGTCCAGCCACCCTCCCGTCCAGCCATACCTCCCGTCCAGTCACCCCCTCCCGTCCAACCATGCCTCCCGTCCAGCCACTCCTCCCATCCAGCCACCCCCATCCGTCCAGCCATGTCTTCCGTTTGGCCACCCTCTTGTCCAGCCATGCCTCCCGTTTAGCCACCCCTCCCGTCTAGCCATCCCTCTCGTCCAGCCAACCCCTCCCGCCCCATCCCTTCCAGCCATGCACCCCCTCCCGTCCAGCCACCCCCTCTCTCGTGCCACCTCCCAAGCTACCACAAAGCCCCGCCCACCCTTCCCCTTTGACCCCCCTCCCCCACTCCATTCACATTCCATCCGGGTTATTTCCCGCCGCCGCGAGGTGCCCGGATGAGAGGCCGTGGCCGTGACTGTCATAGAAAGAAAGTTAATTGGCGGCCGCCGCGAGAAGGAGATCCCTCCCCCATCTCAGGTGCGGCGACTGTACAGGGGATAATAACACGCTGCTATTATACCCTCCCCCCACCACCCCCCCTGCCCCTCTCCCCTGGCGAGGACCCCCCCCCCTATGGCGAGGACCCCCCCCCCCCCCGCCCTGTCCCTATCCCCTGGCGAGGACCCCCACCAGGCCGGTCACTGTTACCTGTCGGACTGACAACAGGCGGTAATACCCGCCAAACCCACCACAATGGTAGGACGGAAGGCGGAAAATCCCACACGGGTCAAGCCGGGTCACGCACCCTATCTCGCCTCTACTTCTATGCACCCCCCCCCCCTCCCCCATCCCACTCTACCCCATCCCACTCCACTCCACATCTCTCCCCGGTAAATCAGTCATTCATGTTTAAATTTATCTCCCCCACAGCACCCAATACCCTCACACCCCATCCCATCCCACCTCACCTTACGCGTACCGCCCGACCCCCCCCCCCCCCCACCCTCCTCCCATCTGTTCGTGACCCCTATTATGTTTTCTTATCCCAGGTAAACAAGTTACAGACCCCTATCGAGACACGGCCGCAGGGCCGACCCACGTGGCGGTGACCCATCCTACCTTCAAAAAGACCCCGCCCCCCCTCCAACGCCCCTGCCGCACCCCCTGCCCCTGGACCCACCGCACACGTGGCCGCAGTCTCCCTCCCCGTATGACACACAAACCCCTACCCACCCCCTGACCCCCAATACACGTGGCAACGGACTCCCTGTAGGACACAAACCCCTTGGTTGTGTCAATTGTCACCATTCTTCACTGACCACGACCCTACCCCCACCCCTCAATTTTATACCTCTCCCAAGCCTCCTCCCCCCCCGCCCGCCTGCAATACCATAGAGCCCCCAGACGCTTGCCCTCTCCCGCAATTGCATACCCCGCCCCCCCTCCCCCCCTTACCACCAAGCACCCACTCCCACCCTTCGAAGATGTACTCATATTATATACGACACCGATATGTCATCCAAGCTTCAGACCAACGCCAAGACACAGGATGGGAATCCATGGCAACCGTGTCCCTTTATGACGTCACAAACCTGCCCGAATTTGATTGGTTGGCTACGTAAGACGCGTTAATCTAGCCGTCGTTTTGCATCTGCTGAAATAAGGTGGAAGGTATATTATCTACCAAAAACGCCGGGTTGCACACTTCAGCACCTCTGAAGAGACATTTCAAGAAAAGAAACCCTACCCGCTAGACCAGTGGGGCGGCCCCCGTTTTAATATGATGGGCGACTTTGATTACTGCGGTCGTTTCGTGACGCTGGCCGCTGGCACGAGGACAGAGGAGGGGTGGCGGCTGGCCGCTGGCACGAGGACAGACGAGGGGTGGCGGCTGGCCGCTGGCACGAGGACAGACGAGGGGTGGCGGCTGGCCGCTGGCACGAGGACAGACGAGGGGTGGCGGCTGGCCGCTGGCACGAGGACAGACGAGTGGTGGCGGCTGGCCGCTGGCACGAGGACAGACGAGGGGTGGCGGCTGGCCGCTGGCACGAGGACAGACGAGGGGTGGCGGCTGGCCGCTGGCACGAGGACAGACGAGGGGTGGCGGCTGGCCGCTGGCACGAGGACAGACGCGGGGTGGCGGCTGGCCGCTGGCACGAGGACAGACGAGGGGTGGCGGCTGGCCGCTGGCACGAGGACAGACGAGGGGTGGCGGCTGGCCGCTGGCACGAGGACAGACGAGGGGTGGCGGCTGGCCGCTGGCACGAGGACAGACGAGGGGTGGCGGCTGGCCGCTGGCACGAGGACAGACGCGGGGTGGCGGCTGGCCGCTGGCACGAGGACAGACGAGGGGTGGCGGCTGGCCGCTGGCACGAGGACAGACGAGGGGTGGCGGCTGGCCGCTGGCACGAGGACAGACGAGGGGTGGCGGCTGGCCGCTGGCACGAGGACAGACGAGTGGTGGCGGCTGGCCGCTGGCACGAGGACAGACGCGGGGTGGCGGCGCATCTTGGCAGACCAAATAGGAAGCCAGGCGGAAATATAATCACTGAACCTTGGACTGGAAAGTCCTGACATTGGCTCAGAGCTGTACCATGGGCTCGGGGCGGGAGGGGGCGGGAGGGGGCGGGGGCAGTATCATAGTAATGGAGCTGACTGGCATGTGAGGGTGCGTGGTGGAGGGGGGGGGGGTGTGACTACACGTGGATGGTAATTGTTGCGTTTGAGGAAAAGTGATGATGATGGGATTTGGGTTTAATGCCACCTTTGTGAACACATGGGCTATACATACATAAATCGCGTCATAAGGGACGCGCGGGGCCAAGCGATGTGAATGAATGACACAGCCCCGGACACGGGATGACCACAAAGGCGATAGGAAATAGCGACAGGGAGGCTGAATAGCATACTTGGCACACGGGTACCCCCTCACCTGTCTGGGCTTGGCACCCTCCTGCCCCAGCCCCTTGTGCTTGTAGTAGTCCAGGTTCTGGAGCATGGTCTGGGGTACCCCCCTCACCTGTCTGGGCTTGGCACCCTCCTGCCCCAGCCCCTTGTGCTTGTAGTAGTCCAGGTTCTGGAGCATGGTCTGGGGTACCCGCCTCACCTGTCTGGGCGTGGCACCCTCCTGCCCCAGCCCCTTGTGCTTA
This sequence comes from Arenicola marina, assembly GCA_964019135.1. NCBI lineage: Eukaryota > Metazoa > Annelida > Polychaeta > Arenicolidae > Arenicola > Arenicola marina. The sequence goes on along the minus strand of OZ025261.1, from coordinate 11,866,294 downwards.
TAGTAGTCCAGGTTCTGGAGCATGGTCTGGGGTACCCCCCTCACCTGTCTGGGCTTGGCACCCTCCTGCCCCAGCCCCTTGTGCTTGTAGTAGTCCAGGTTCTGGAGCATGGTCTGGGGTACCCCCCTCAGCTGTCTGGGCTTGGCACCCTCCTGCCCCAACCCCTTGTGCTTATAGTAGTCCAGGTTCTAGAGCATGGTCTGGGGTACCCCCCCTCACCTGTCTGGGCTTGGCACCCTCCTGCCCCAGCCCCTTGTGCTTGTAGTAGTCCAGGTTCTGGAGCATGGTCTGGGGTACCCCCACTCACCTGTCTGGGCGTGGCACCCTCCTGCCCCAGCCCCTTGTGCTTGTAGTAGTCCAGGTTCTGGAGCATGGTCTGGGGTACCCCCCTCACCTGTCTGGGCTTGGCACCCTCCTGCCCCAGCCCCTTGTGCTTATAGTAGTCCAGGTTCTGGAGCATGGTCTGGGGTACCCCCTCACCTGTCTGGGCTTGGCACCCTCCTGCCCCAGCCCCTTGTGCTTGTAGTAGTCCAGGTTCTGGAGCATGGTCTGGGGTACCCCCCCTCACCTGTCTGGGCTTGGCACCCTCCTGCCCCAGCCCCTTGTGCTTGTAGTAGTCCAGGTTCTGGAGCATGGTCTGGGGTACCCCCCTCACCTGTCTGGGCTTGGCACCCTCCTGCCCCAGCCCCTTGTGCTTGTAGTAGTCCAGGTGCTGGAGCATGGTCTGGGGTACCCCCCTCACCTGTCTGGGCTTGGCACCCTCCTGCCCCAGCCCCTTGTGCTTGTAGTAGTCCAGGTGCTGGAGCATGGTCTGGGGTACCCCCCTCACCTGTCTGGGCTTGGCACCCTCCTGCCCCAGCCCCTTGTGCTTGTAGTAGTCCAGGTTCTGGAGCATGGTCTGGGGTACCCCCCCTCACCTGTCTGGGCTTGGCACCCTCCTGCCCCACCCCCTTGTGCTTGTAGTAGTCCAGGTGCTGGAGCATGGTCTGGGGTACCCCCCTTACCTGTCTGGGCTTGGCACCCTCCTGCCCCAGCCCCTTGTGCTTGTAGTAGTCCAGGTTCTGGAGCATGATCTGGGGTACCCCCCTCACCTGTCTGGGCTTGGGACCCTCCTGCCCCAGCCCCTTGTGCTTGTAGTAGTCCAGGTTCTGGAGCATGGTCTGGGGTACCCCCCTCACCTGTCTGGGCTTGGCACCCTCCTGCCCCAGCCCCTTGTGCTTGTAGTAGTCCAGGTGCTGGAGCATGGTCTGGGGTACCCCCCTCACCTGTCTGGGCTTGGCACCCTCCTGCCCCAGCCCCTTGTGCTTGTAGTAGTCCAGGTTCTGGAGCATGGTCTGGGGTACCCCCTCACCTGTCTGGGCTTGGCACCCTCCTGCCCCACCCCCTTGTGCTTGTAGTAGTCCAGGTGCTGGAGCATGGTCTGGGGTACCCCCCTCACCTGTCTGGGCTTGGCACCCTCCTGCCCCAGCCCCTTGTGCTTGTAGTAGTCCAGGTTCTGGAGCATGGTCTGGGGTACCCCCCTCACCTGTCTGGGCTTGGCACCCTCCTGCCCCAGCCCCTTGTGCTTGTAGTAGTCCAGGTTCTGGAGCATGGTCTGGGGTACCCCCCTCACCTGTCTGGGCTTGGCACCCTCCTGCCCCAGCCCCTTGTGCTTGTAGTAGTCCAGGTGCTGGAGCATGGTCTGGGGTACCCCCCTCACCTGTCTGGGCTTGGCACCCTCCTGCCCCAGCCCCTTGTGCTTGTAGTAGTCCAGGTTCTGGAGCATGGTCTGGGGTACCCCCTCACCTGTCTGGGCTTGGCACCCTCCTGCCCCACCCCCTTGTGCTTGTAGTAGTCCAGGTGCTGGAGCATGGTCTGGGGTACCCCCCTCACCTGTCTGGGCTTGGCACCCTCCTGCCCCAGCCCCTTGTGCTTGTAGTAGTCCAGGTTCTGGAGCATGGTCTGGGGTACCCCCCTCACCTGTCTGGGCTTGGCACCCTCCTGCCCCAGCCCCTTGTGCTTGTAGTAGTCCAGGTTCTGGAGCATGGTCTGGGGTACCCCCCTCACCTGTCTGGGCTTGGCACCCTCCTGCCCCAGCCCCTTGTGCTTGTAGTAGTCCAGGTTCTAGAGCATGGTCTGGGGTACCCCCCTCACCTGTCTGGGCTTGGCACCCTCCTGCCCCAGCCCCTTGTGCTTGTAGTAGTCCAGGTTCTGGAGCATGGTCTGGTCTCCCGGCTTCAGGAGCAGGTAGGAGGCAGCGGCCGCCGCAGCCTTATTGACATCATCGGCTGTAACCAAGAGCAACACTCACGTGAGGTGAAACGTCACGCGTCGTCATGGCAACGTACTATCATTACTTTAAAAAAATAAAAATCTAATTAAGCAAATAATAGGCGATGGCTGATTGATATTGCATCCTTAGATACCAAAATCCATAATAATGATCTTCATATTTGACATATTTCTTTAAATGCTGAATGAAACATATACAAAATAACTAAAAATATTAAATAAACAAGGAAAGGAAAACTACAGTAACGGTAAGTATTTTTAGGACAACTTTCGATTTCGAGACGCGAACACGCGCACCTTACCAATGACTTACATGAGCAGCGTTTGCGCCTTTGTTCAAAAATAAACAGCGAAAACGTCAACCATTTTTGTCGTCGCGTCAATTTCTTGTCACGTAAGGAGTTATAACTTTGCCACATGCAGCCACGTGGCTATTCAGCTACCCAGCACTCCATATTGTTCACACTCTATTTAGACTTCAATCTCTGAGGTACCTGGGTGTTTTGCCAACGGAGGTGCACCAGAGTACCTTAATTAATTATACAGTTACGAATAAAATTATTCTCATTTTTGCCAACCAGTGAGCAGACAAAACCCAATGGGACCTGAACGCAACACTGGTACAATGACAAGCCAGAAACAGTAGCGCAAACCCCTAAACAGAAAACAGTTCTGTTTCTGCGGCAGACAGAGTTGAGCACAACGACATGAGGGTATAAAGGGTATAAAGCAGACGTTTGGGACCGATATAAAATTAGATGCGAGCTGGATACAGCTGACTATATGAATCCCGGTCTCTAACAATGAGGACATATTGTAAAATGAAGACTCACTTACATCCACCCCCACCCCCATCGCCACCCCCATCTCCACCTACACGCATACCGACACTCCCACGCCTACACCCACACCCACACCTACACCCACACCCCCCCCCCCCACCCACACCCACACCCGCATCGGTCACCCCCGTTTATACAGGCAGACATTACCAGTCTGCCCAATAGCCAAGGTATAATTGGCAGGCTCTGATCACCAGCGATGTGACAATACCCTACCCCACTGAACATGTATCTACACCTTGTCGTTGTGAACAACATACAAACGGCACATCCACAACCAGAGGGTAAGGCTTTCACCCGGCGTGTGATTACAAAGCGGGGAGCTCCAGTAACACCTTCATCCATTATGCCCCCACCCCACCCCCGTACCACTTCCACCATGAGGGTATCATAAACCTGCCACGGGCCATTTAGCGGGGGGGTGTCTGGGTGGGGTAGGGGGGGGTGAGGCTCAGTGAGGGAGGCTGGAAGGGGTGGCGGCCGTTTCGCTATTGTTTGCCTTAATTGGCCCGGATGATAATAAAACATAATTTTTGTATGCTTCAAATATACACCGTCTGGGGTCGTACACAGCCCACTATACAGCTTAATATATATATATTATTGTAACAAAATGGCATAAATCATACCGCTCCGATGTCGCTCCAAATCCTGGACGCACATGGTCAAAACACAGCCATAAATATGATCGTATATTTCGTCCCACGACCGACACCTAAACGCAACCTCATCGCCATAAATACCTAAACTAAAGTGGCTGACAAGTTTCGCATATCGGCTTAACAAATGACAGAATATTGGTTTATGATTTATTCATTCCTTAACGCAATTACCCTTCGTGATTCGTTTTTTACAGCGTGCAAATGAGTTGGAAGCATGGAATGCGAACTTTATAGCCAAATTATCCGACAATTTGACCTTCTGTGACCTTGCAGTGCAAAGAAATAACCTTGGCGGCATCCATTTACATATATATTATGGCAACGTTGAGAGTTATGATCTCATTTAAAGTATCGTAAATTGCAAAGGTTTGAACTTCATGTATTGTTTGATGTTCTGGCGTTCGCGTGACTTGGCCTTTAACGAAGGGTAAGTGACGACATAAAAACATTTACACAAGGCCTCATACATTAGGAATTCCTTAACCCGCAACCACGAAACATAATGCACTAACTTTAATCAATAGCTAGGTCTTAAAATAAACGTATCTGGGTAAGATCACAAAGTAGGATCCGTTTTCGCTAGATGGCGCCACCCTGGAAGTGTCACCTTTCCGGTGGTCTGATTAGAAAAGCGATGACTCAGGTAGTTATTCCAGCAAGGTGAGCACGGTTTACGACCGGACTTCACACGTTGAGATATATCACTTGGCATTGTCACCCCCCCCCTCCCCCCCACCCTTTAAAAGGCAAAGTCCGCCACCCTAGGGTCGTTAACCTCCCTCGCGCAGTCGTAATTTCCTTGAACTTCATTTACACGATCACTTAATGAGTATTCGGCAAACGGTTTTTCCGCCTGAAAACGGCTGACGCATGATTCGATAGCGTCACCCTTGGCAACGGTGTTTGAAAGTTGAGGCGTTCGTCACAAGGCGGTCTGTGGTGTTCATCGTCATTAGTTACTCATCAGTTATGATGGCTCGAAAAGTCAGCATTTGTGATGCGCATAGTACACGAGAAACTTTGAAATTAAGATTTATTTTTTAAGTGACAGACATCCGACGAGATATCCCAGTTAGTTGGGCCATGGCTATGGCTTTCTATGTGATTACGGTGATTAAGATCAAGACTTCATCAAGCTGAGCTTGATGCATAAATGATAATTAAGTTGGAACAATTCATGTGAGATAGCATTGGACAATATTTACGAAGATATAAAATCGGAAAATTATATTTATGTATAAGTAAAGCTGCATAAGTCTCCAAATCTCATGAGCTCACATCGAGTGGCAGGTGGACGCAACACTTGGCCCTTAGTCATAAACCACAGATACACTAAGCGAGACACAGGTGTACTTAGCTCCACGCACATCGCTAAGTAGACCATTTGACGAGCTGTTTTGCGGCTCAAGCTTGAAAACGTCCATGCATCAAATGCAGTTTAAGAATGTGAAAACTTGGCCCTCTTAATAAAAGAACATCTTGTGATTCTGACTATGGCCGCTACGAGCGTGCGAGGCCGTAAGGAAAGGGCGTAACTTCCGCCATTATTAAGAATTGTATTGAAAAACCCCACGTAGCTTAGGCATGGGGATATGGCAGGTCAATGATGCAGAGGCTGACGTCGTGACCATTGTACCTAGCGTATGTATAGCTGCTACTATGGTATCTAATTAACATGGCACGTAGAACACTTCATTCCGTGCGTTAGTAGCTGTGAAATGACTCCAGGAAATGTGCTGCGTAAACTACGAATAATGAATACCACCCTTGGGGCTGTATTCGTTAACCACATGTAGCTCACGCCTGGGGTATAACAGGTCCATCACACAGTCACTGCCGTGCTGACCATCGTATCTAGACTATCTGCTACCGCTACTGCTACAGCCGTCATATCATGCCGGAAAAGCACGGAAAATACCCCTATTTCGTGCGTTAGTAGCCATGAAATGACTCCTGGAAATGTAATGCGTAAACTAGACTACGAAGGGTTTCCGACTACCGCCCGCTTGTCTGGAGTTAGGGACTAGGCTGACACGTGACAATCCCACGCCTGTCAATCACCCATCACCCGGCACCGAGCCAGACACGAGTCGTTATAACATAGGGGGGGGGGGGGCAGTCACCACGCCAGCGACCATACCCTGGGTGACCATAGCTGTAGTATATCCCGGGAACCAACATCAACTAACACGACCACGGCGACTTTTACACCGGCCCCGAGTGTGATATAAAACCTACAATGCCCTCTTTGTTTTGACAAAGATAGCCATCCGCCAACACTTAAGGGCGAATAAAAAACAATAGTCAGCAAATCTTGAGCTCTTAACCCCGCCACGACTCCAGCTGTGCGTGTCGTAAATCGAAACAGCGTGGTCCATATAGTTTATGGCCGTAGTGTCAATTGAGCGATATTGAGGGAAATACCGTGGCAAGATTGAACCGGGTACACAGTTGGGTGGAAATAAAACAGCGACACGCTGAGTGCTACGGGAAATATCAGTTGACTTCAAAGAGCGGCTTATAACGCCATAAACAGTCCTAATGCACGTAGAAACGAAAGCTATTACTGTCGTTGCACAAGTTTTTTTTATGGTCCAGCAGGAACGTAAATACAAAGGCGATTGCGTCATTATATTGACCACGTGGTAGTGAAGACAACGGTAAAGTGAAATGTTGAGTCGGTAACCTAGGCAACGAGACCTCCCGGGATAATGAGACGGAGTTTGGATCCATACGGGGGCGCGAACCCACGACCTGTTGATCCGCAACTCTGCTTACTAACTAGGCCACGAGGGAGCAACAAGGATAGCGCATATCAACCAACAAGCCCGTTGTCTATCGATCACAGATAGTGTTAAGCCCGTTGGATGAATGGACGGGTAGATGGACGGGTGCCCTACATACAGATGCCCAGTTGATCGGGGTTTTGACTGAGACTTACACTTGAAGTAGGAGAATTGCAGGTAGTTGTAGATCTCGGGTAGAAAGTCTTCCACAGCGACACCATTGATAATGGACAGCTTGGCGGAACACTTCCGCTTGCATCGCAACGTCTCTATCCAGTGATCTGCAGGAGGCAAAGGGAAGCAATGGTCAGTGGGGCAATGGGGGGATTGGATGGTTGTATATTCAAGACGCTTTAATCACTGTTGGTCATATCGCGTCAATGGGAGAAGGAAGGGATAGTGGAGCCATGTCCCCGGGGGGTAAACCCCTACTCTTTGCGAAGAAGGACATGGGATCTTTATCCTGCGACCACACAGACATGTCCACAGCGGGACGTGACCCACCGATCCATGTGCCGTTAAGCTCTCGGGTGGCTAGAGCACTCTAACCCACTGAGCTATCGGGGCGGCCGTGGGCGACGGGATGAGGATATCAAAGTATCTGCCGAACCAGTGGTCGGCACGGCGGAAAGGGAACAAGGGTCATTGAGGTGATGGGCTGACGATAGACCTCCACACAGTCTACGCTGATTGCCATTATTTCGGCAAAAATCCCCAATTTAATATAGAGTTTCTATCGCGAGGCTTAACAGCCGCAACCTTAGCTGACAGAACTTAAGAATAGTTCAAATACAACCCTAAACAATAATTTACAGCACTTACATCCTTGTTTTTTTAAATAAAAACTCCAAGAATTAGTTCTTGATAAATTAATGCTTCATTAATGAACTATATATGCATTCAAATATTAATAATTTACACAAGAACTGTTATATTATATTATATTATATTATCTCTAACGTGGCAACAGCTCGCAGTTTATAGGTGATGGGTTGAGTCGGATTAGGTCGGTTTAGGCAAGACGACGGGGTGGGGGCGAGAGGGATGATGAGAGGTGAGAGGGGCGGAGAGAGGGTGGTGGGGTGGCGTGGGGGTGGGGGTGAGGGTGTGGGGTGAGAGAGGGTGGTGGGCAGGGGGAGGGGAAGGGGGTGGGGGGGCAGGGGCATACCGGCCACAGCGTTGTAGAGTTCGGGCAGACTCTCGTGGTCGTAGACGTCCTCGCAGAGGGCTGTGCAGCGGCGTTCCTCCAGGTAGTACAGGTTGAGGGCCTCCTCCATCTGTTTGATGGTCGAGCTGTAGTCGTCCCGGCCGTACGAGTCCACGCCCTGCACGTACAGCGCCTGCAAACACACGGGTAAGGTACGCGTTAAACCACGCCCTGCACGTACAGCGCCTGCAAACACACGGGTAAGGTACGCGTTAAACCACGCCCTGCACGTACAGCGCCTGCAAACACACGGGTAGGGCATGGGTTAAACCACGCCCTGCACGTACAGCGCCTGCAAACACACGGGTAAGGTACGCGTTAAACCACGCCCTGCACGTACAGCGCCTGCAAACACACGGGTAAGGCATGGGTTAAACCACGCCCAGCACGTACAACGCCTGCAAACACACGGGTAAGGCACGGGTTAAACCACGCCCTGCACGTACAACGCCTGCAAACACACGGGTAAGGTACGCGTTAAACCACGCCCTGCACGTACAGCGCCTGCAAACACACGGGTAAGGCATGGGTTAAACCACGCCCAGCACGTACAACGCCTGCAAATATACGGGTAAGGCATGGGTTAAACCACGCCCTGCACGTACAACGCCTGTAAACACACGGGTAAGGTACGGGTTAAACCACGCCCTGCACGTACAACGCCTGTAAACACACGGGTAAGGTACGGGTTAAACCACGCCCTGCACGTACAGCGCCTGCAAACACACGGGTAAGGCACGGGTTAAACCACGCCCAGCACGTACAACGCCTGCAAATATACGGGTAAGGCATGGGTTAAACCACGCCCTGCACGTACAACGCCTGCAAACACACGGGTAGGGTACGCGTTAAACCACGCCCTGCACGTACAGCGCCTGCAAACACACGGGTAAGGCATGGGTTAAACCACGCCCAGCACGTACAACGCCAACAAACACATGGGTAAGGTACGGGTTAAACCACGCCCTGCACGTACAGCGCCTGCAACACACACGGGTAAGGCATGGGTTAAACCACGCCCTGCACGTACAACGCCTGCAAATACACGGGTAAGGTACGGGTTAAACCACGCCCTGCACGTACAGCGCCTGCAATCACACGGGTAAGGTACGGGTTAAACCACGCCCTGCACGTACAACGCCTGCAAATACACGGGTAAGGTACGGGTTAAACCACGCCCTGCACGTACAACGCCTGCAATCACACGGGTAAGGTACGGGTTAAACCACGCCCTGCACGTACAACGCCTGCAAACACACGGGTAGGGCATGGGTTAAACCACGCCCTGCACGTACAACGCCTGCAAATACACGGGTAAGGTACGGGTTAAACCACGCCCTGCACGTACAGCGCCTGCAATCACACGGGTAAGGTACGGGTTAAACCACGCCCTGCACGTACAACGCCTGCAAACACACGGGTAAGGCACGGGTTAAACCACGCCCTGCACGTACAACGCCTGCAAACACACGGGTAAGGTACGCGTTAAACCACGCCCTGCACGTACAGCGCCTGCAAACACACGGGTAAGGCACGGGTTAAACCACGCCCAGCACGTACAACGCCTGCAAATATACGGGTAAGGCATGGGTTAAACCACGCCCTGCACGTACAACGCCTACAAACACACGGGTAAGGCATGGGTTAAACCACGCCCAGCACGTACAACGACTGCAAACACACGGGTAAGGCATGGGTTAAACCACGCCCTGCACGTACAGCGCCTGCAAACACACGGGTAAGGCATGGGTTAAACCACGCCCAGCACGTACAACGCCAACAAACACATGGGTAAGGTACGGGTTAAACCACGCCCTGCACGTACAGCGCCTGCAAACACACGGGTAAGGTACGGGTTAAACCACGCCCTGCACGTACAGCGCCTGCAAACACACGGGTAAGGTACGGGTTAAACCACGCCCTGCACGTACAGCGCCTGTAAACACATGGGTAAGGTACGGGTTAAACCACGCCCTGCACGTACAGCGCCTGTAAACACACGGGTAAGGTACCGGTTAAACCACGCCCTGCACGTACAGCGCCTGCAAACACACGGGTAAGGCACGGGTTAAGCCACGCCCTGCACCTACAGCGCCTGTAAACACATGGGTAAGTTACGGGTTAAACCACGCCCTGCACGTACAGCGCCTGTAAACACACGGGTAAGGTACGGGTTAAACCACGCCCTGCACGTACAGCGACTGCAAACACAGGGGTAAGGCACGGGTTAAACCACGTCCTGCACGTACAGCGCCTGTAAACACACGGGTAAGGTACGGGTTAAACCAGGCCCTGTACGTACACCGCCTGCAAACACACGGGTAAGGTACGGGTTAAACCACGCCCTGCACGTACAGCGCCTGCAATCACACGGGTTAGGTACGGGTTAAACCACGCCCTGCACGTACAGCGCCTGCAAACACACGGGTAAGGTACGGGTTAAACCACGCCCTGCACGTACAGCGCCTGCAAACACACGGGTAAGGTACGGGTAAACCACGCCCTGCACGTACAGCGCCTGCAAACACACGGGTAAGGTACGGGTAAACCACGCCCTGCACGTACAGCGCCTGCAAACACACGGGTAAGGTACGGGTTAAACCACGCCCTGCACGTACAGCGCCTGCAAACACACGGGTAAGGTACGGGTTAAACCACGCCCTGCACGTACACCGCCTGCAAACACACGGGTAAGGTACGGGTTAAACCACGCCCTGCACGTACAGCGCCTGCAAACACACGGGTAAGGTACGGGTTAAACCACGCCCTGTACGTACAGCGCCTGCAAACACACGGGTAAGGTACGGGTTAAACCACGCCCTGCACGTACACCGCCTGCAAACACACGGGTAAGGTACGGGTTAAACCACGCCCTGCACGTACACCGCCTGCAAACACACGGGTAAGGTACGGGTTAAACCACGCCCTGCACGTACAACGCCTGCAAACACACGGGTAAGGTACGGGTTAAACCACGCCCTGCACGTACAGCACCTGCAAACACACGGGTAAGGTAGGGTTAAACCACGCCCTGCACGTACAACGCCTGCAAACACACGGGTTAGGTACGGGTTAAACCACGCCCTGCACGTACAGCGCCTGCAAACACACGGGTAAGACATAAGTGGAGGGGTGTTTTAGGCCAACATGAGTTAAACTTGACTCTGGAACAACACAGATAACGTCTTTCTCACTCAAAGTCCAGTGTGCCAGGTGAGGGGTTAAGACCACTTAGCGCCTAGTAAAATTGCCTAGTAAAATTAAACAGAGACCACAACAGTAAGAAGAATCATGATGAATGGACAGATGAGTGTGTGGATGTTTTAGGCCAATTTTGCGCACATATTGGCTAGAGTGGGGTCAAGAAGACCCTGGTCCAATGTGCCAAGGCAAGTGATGTGTCTTTGTGTGAGGGGGACAAGTGACGAAACCCGTGTTCTATGAAAGTTTTGTACACGCAAAAGCCAAACCGGGCTCAAAAATCCTCGGGCGGTGGATCAACACAGACAGCCTTACTATTAAGAAAATGGAAATGGAAATGGAAATGGAAATCGTTTATTGAACTTTAGGCACAACGTCCATAGTACATGATAGAATTGCACTGATTTTCAACGAGATAACAACAAATTAACATTTTACAGAACCCTCGCGTCGACGAAATGCATCGTACACGTGTTGGGCCCAGTGCAAGTTCACACAAAGGCTTTTTGATTTAAACAACGTAATAAAATTCTGTCTTGACGGGTTACGAATAACAAAAAATGGGAGATATTCTTGTCTTAACGTTTCATATAGAATAGTCATGTTTGTGTGGTCGCAGGAAAAAGATCCCATGTCCTTAAAGAGTAGGGGGTCACCCCCGGAGACATGGCTCCACTCTCCCTTCCTTCTCCCATTGACGCGATATGGCCAAAAGTGGTTAACGCGTCCTGCGTATACAACCAACCAACCGTCCATGTCACCATCGCCTAGAACTATTCTGCAAACCTTTTGTTTGTTGGCGTTATCTTCTTCTTTTTTATCTTAACATATATATTTTTTCCTGTTTTCTCACCACACTTCAGACAGAGATGATCGGTTTCACGTAAATTGCGACGCCCACAATATTTTTTGTCCACGCCAATAAAACCATCACTTGGCTGGCTAGTGACCATCGAGAGTGACGCCCAGTCTGGTGACGAAGTGGACTGTTTTATCCGCCGGTAATAAACGTCACATGGAATATACGAGGCTCATGTCGAGTGAGCGCCCTGATGTCACTTTTTGGACGGCCCGATCCTTTACCCAACCATAACTTATCTCCGTGTTGCTGCAAGTTGTAAATCAATGAGAGCTCCCCCCCCCCCCCCGGTCTACCCCACATCCCCAAAAATACTCTGGCGGATAAGGAAGGACGCAGAAGATGACAGGGTTTACACAGCCGCCCACAGTCCGGGCCGAGGTGCGGGGTGTGTGTAGGGGGTGGTGGGGATGGGGGAGAGGAAGGGGGGTGGGGATGGGCGCGGGGGAAGGGAAGAGGAAGTGGGGGCGGGAGGGGTGTGGGGGGTAATCAATCAGGGGTAAATCACGGGTCGCTGAAGGGCCCTTGAAGTGAGTGTTACGCTGCCCTCTCGATCGCTCTTAACACTGGAGGCCACTTCAGGTGTAGTGGGTGTGTGGGTGTGGGTGGTGGGGGTTTTTTTGGGGGGTGGGGGGGTGGGGGTGAGGGTGTTTTGGGGGTGGGATGAGGGAGAGGGTGTTGGGGTTGGGTGTGGGTGTGGGGGGTGGATGTGGAAGGGGTGTTGAAGGAGGGGGAATGTGGAGGGGGTGTTGAAGGGGGGTGCATGTAGGCGGGGGGAGTGTCGAAAGGGGGTAGATGTGAAGGGGGTGTTGGAGGGGGTGTTGGAGGGTGGTGTTAAAAGGGGGTGGATGTGATGGGGATGTAGGAGGGTAGAGGGGGGTTGAAGGGTTGTTGAAGGGGGGTGGATGTGGAGGTGTTGCAGAGGGGTGGATGTGGTAGTAAAATGGGGAGGGACGTGGGCAAAAGGGGGAATATAAGACGGCGACGGGAGTGGTTGGATATGAGATGGGCATGAAATGACAAGGAATTTTGTAAAGGGCATGGCGATAAGGAAAAAGGGTAGGGGTAGTGGTAGGGGTGGATCAGGGGTGCAGCGCTCTATGATAAGGGCAGCTTGATTTTCTTAACAAAGGGTGTGGGTGACGTTCCGGGCAGGGTGGTTGGAGTCGAATCTGTCACCCCCACCCCCACCCTCCAGCACCCGACCCCCTTCTCCGCCAGGAAGGGGTGGCGACCTAGCGACACGACCCCACCCCTTCCCCACAACCACCACCCCACCCCCGACTGACGTCGCCACGATGGGGCAGTGTCGTCGCCGAGACCGTTTTATTAATGGCTGACCCTCGTCACAAGCAAAACCCACACCCCTTAGGAGAGTATCGACGCCAGTGGGAGTAGAAACAATAGTGGCTCAGAATGAATGCCAAAGCACTCTAACAGAGGGCGGCGGCTCCGGTGGGGGGTGGGGGGCAATGGAACGTCAAGCGAATTGTCATACGATGGCAGAGGAATGTCTGGCCATGCTTTCTGCAGGATGACGTTGGGGTATCATAACGAAATCCCCAGAGGTAGTGTCGCCTTGTGTCAAGACTTGCCTGTGTAGACAGTCCCTGTGTACCGCCCAGCCCCGTGTCTCCACCTTATGGTACCTGACTTCTCATTTTGCTGCCTTCCTACTTCAGTGACGTCCTTTCGCGACTTCTCTAGACTACGTAAGAAGGCAAAAAAAATAGCAGCCAAGGAAGCTCAGACAATAATGGTGGTCGAGATCTTCGCTCGAACTAAAATCTCGCAGAATTGCAGTAGGGAATAATTAGATGTTATTAGTCACTGGAGTGGCATGTTCAACCCGTAACATAGAGGGACATTGGTTTTCCGGACCAGCGGAATGGCATGGGATGTCAAGGGAACCGGTGGCATCAGGAGCTGTGATCACGTGCCCAGGCTCATCTCACTCAACAATCACAACACCGTCTGGCCTTAGCGTGGCCGGAATCACGTGACCTGATGTCGTTCGGAATCACGTGACTTAACTGTGTCCGGAATCACGTGACCTAACCGTGCCCTGAATCACGTGACCTGACCTTGTCCGGAAT
>OZ025261.1:11799941-11852170 GCA_964019135.1 Arenicola marina | reverse complement strand
GCGTATATCACCCATTGCGTCAACAAAACGCTTTTTCCCCAGTCTGTTTTCTTCTTCTCGCTATATCGGTTACGTCAGTTTTCGCATCCCATCCCCGTCCCCTCCCTGCCCTCCTCTTCCCCCGCCTTCCATGATGGCATGGACGCTGAAAGCGTAAGCAGTCCCGCAGCAAAGACTGTCCCGCAGCAAAGTCGGCGACGCACTCTGAATGGTGGATAAACACCTGATCCGCCCGCCTGTCCGTTGGGCATTTGATTTAAGGGGTATTTGAATAATTCAGAGTCCGCAACCACCGACCATAAATCCCTGTTGGTATAGGTTTGTCGTCATTGTCATATGTTTGGGCGGCAGGGGGGCGGTCCTTGGGGAAAGTACACCCCCATCGCATCGCTATTTAGAGGGGCACTTTATCGAATTCGAGATAGCTACTGCAGGAAACTGGGTCAAGTTTATATGAGCGTTTTGAGGTTTATTGTTAAAGACATTGTCTTAAAACAAATTCCTCTTTATTGATCTAGTAGCACAATTTAGAACTTCCACCCAGTACAAACGTCATGCTTTGAGCCAATGGTAACAATGCGAGAATGCTTAAATTGTTTATTCTTTTCTATTAATTGTCGAAATCAGAAAAATTAACGTTCTTATTTTCTCGTATGTTAGCGTATTTAGCGCCAAACATATGCGTCAATTAGATATACATATGTACATCACATACATTGTCGATAATATAAGTTTTTTTTTCCTGTTTTGTTTTCATTCTAAAGATGGTAAACTGGTTTTGATACTGTCATATCGCGACGAAGGGAAGGAAAATGTAGCAAGGATCCACGTGTCGGGAGTAACTTCCTACGACTTGGAATTCTTGACAAACATAGACAATGGCCGAGGCGGGGATCGAACCCACCGGCCAAAGAACGGAACAACCAACTAGAGCACTACCGACAAGAGTACCGCTAGCCACTATGCCACCAGGAAGCCTCCCTAGCTCGGGTAATAAGCAGGCTGAGGTGCAGATCAACAGGTTGTGGGTTCGAACCCAGACATCTTTTGGGGGAACTTTCATCAAACGCTATTTCATAGTTGTTGAAAATGGCACAAATCAGTACAACAATACATTATGGCCATTTCGTACATATCATGGTAACCAAGGGAAGCCCCCCCCCCCCCCCTGTGAAAAAGACCGCTATCACCGCCCCGCCCCGCCCCCCCTTCCCCCCCCCTCCCTTGCACACACCCATTCATAACGCGTGTTCACGCCTTCCGCTGATCCTTCCCATGATGCACCAGTAATCCGCATCCTGTTCCGGTATTTCTTCCGGATGACCTTGGCCGAAGTGGGCAGCGTTATCGAAGGTCGAAACGGGAAGTATCGTAAATTGCAAAGGTTTGAACTTCATGTATTGTTTGATGTTCTGGCGTTCGCGTGACTTGGCCTTTAACGAAGGGTACGTGACGACATAAAAACATTTACACAAGGCCTCATACATTAGGAATTCCTTAACCCGCAACCACGAAACATAATGCACTAACTTTAATCAATAGCTAGGTCTTGAAATAAACGTATCTGGGTAAGATCACAAAGTAGGATCCGTTTTCGCTAGATGGCGCCACCCTAGAAGTGTCACCTTTCCGGTGGTCTGATTAGAAAAGCGATGACTCAGGTAGTTATTCCAGCAAGGTGAGCACGGTTTACGACCGGACTTCACACGTTGAGATATATCACTTGGCATTGTCACCCCCCCCCCACCCTTTATAAGGCAAAGTCCGCCACCCTAGGGTCGTTAACCTCCCTCGCGCAGTCGTAATTTCCTTGAACTTCATTTACACGATCACTTAATGAGTATTCGGCAAACGGTTTTTCCGCCTGAAAACGGCTGACGCATGATTCGATAGCGTCACCCTTGGCAACGGTGTTTGAAAGTTAAGGCGTTCGTCACAAGGCGGTCTGTGGTGTTCATCGTCATTAGTTACTCATCAGTTATGATGGCTCGAAAAGTCAGCATTTGTGATGCGCATAGTACACGAGAAACTTTGAAATTAAGATTTTTTTTTAAGTGACAGACATCCGACGAGATATCCCAGTTAGTTGGGCCATGGCTATGGCTTTCTGTGTGATTACGGTGATTAAGATCAAGACTTCATCAAGCTGAGCTTGATGCATAAATGATAATTAAGTTGGAACAATTCATGTGAGATAGCATTGGACAATATTTACGAAGATATAAAATCGGAAAATTATATTTATGCATAAGTAAAGCTGCCTAAGTCTCCAAATCTCATGAACTCACATCGAGTGGCAGGAAGACGCAACACTTGGCCCTTAGTCATAAACCACAGATACACTAAGCGAGACACAGGTGTACTTAGCTCCACGCACATCGCGAAGTAGACCATTTGGCGAGCTGTTTTGCGGCTCAAGCTTGAAAACGTCCATGCATCAAATGCAGTTTAAGAATGTGAAAACTTGGCCCTTTTAATAAAAGAACATCTTGTGATTCTGACTATGGCCGCTACGAGCGTGCGAGGCCGTAAGGAAAGGGCGTAACTTTCGCCATTATTAAGAATTGTATTGAAAAGCCCCACGTAGCTTAGGCATGGGGATATGGCAGGTCAATGATGCAGAGGCTGACGTCGTGACCATTGTACTGCGTATGTATTGCTGCTACTATCGTATCTAATTAACATGGCACGTAGAACACTCCATTCCGTGCGTTAGTAGCTGTGAAATAAATCCAGGAAATGTGCTGCGTAAACTACGAATAATGAATACCACCCTTGGGGCTGTATTCGTTAACCACATGTAGCTCACGCCTGGGGTATAACAGGTCCATCACACAGTCACTGCCGTGCTGACCATCGTATCTAGACTATCTGCTACCGCTACTGCTACAGCCGTCATATCATGCCGGAAAATCACGGAAAAAAACCCATTTCGTGCGTTAGTAGCCATGAAATGACTCCTGGAAATGTAATGCGTAAACTAGACTACGAAGGGTTTCCGACTACCGCCCGCTTGTCTGGAGTTAGGGACTGGGCTGACACGTGACAATCCCACGCCTGTCAATCACCCATCACCCGGCACCGTGCCAGACAACCGACACGAGTCGTTATAACATAGGGGAGGGGGGGGGGGGGCAGTCACCACGCCAGCAACCATACCCTGGGTGACCATAGCTGTAGTATATCCCGGGAACCAACATCAACTAACACGACCACGGCGACTTTTACACCGGCCCCGAGTGTGATATAAAACCTACAATGCCCTCTTTGTTTTGACAAAGATAGCCATCCGCCAACACTTAAGGGCGAATAAAAAACAATAGTCAGCAAATCTTGAGCTCTTAACCCCGCCACGACTCCAGCTGTGCGTGTCGTAAATCGAAACAGCGTGGTCCATATAGTTTATGGCCGTAGTGTCAATTGAGCGATATTGAGGGAAATACCGTGGCAAGATTGAACCGGGTACACAGTTGGGTGGAAATAAAACAGCGACACGCTGAGTGCTACGGGAAATATCAGTTGACTTCAAAGAGCGGCTTATAACGCCATAAACAGTCCTAATGCACGTAGAAACGAAAGCTATTACTGTCGTTGCACAAGTTTTTTTTATGGTCCAGCAGGAACGTAAATACAAAGGCGATTGCGTCATTATATTGACCACGTGGTAGTGAAGACAACGGTAAAATGAAATGTTGAGTCGGTAACCTAGGCAATGAGACCTCCCGGGATAATGAAACGGAGTTTGGATTCATACGGGGGCGCGAACCCACGACCTGTTGATCCGCAACTCTGCTTACTAACTAGGCCAGGAGGGAGCAACAAGGATAGCGCATATCCACCAACAAGCCCGTTGTCTATCGATCACAGATAGTGTTAAGCCCGTTGGATGAATGGACGGGTAGATGGACGGGTGCCCTACATACAGATGCCCAGTTGATCGGGGTTTTGACTGAGACTTACACTTGAAGTAGGAGAATTGCAGGTAGTTGTAGATCTCGGGTAGAAAGTCTTCCACAGCGACACCATTGATAATGGACAGCTTGGCGGAACACTTTCGCTTACACCGCAACGTCTCTATCCAGTGATCTGCAGGAGGCAAAGGGAAACGATGGTCAGTGGGGCAATGGGGGGATTGGATGGTTGTATATTAACGACGCTTTAACCACTGTTGGTCATACCGCGTCAATGGGAGAAGGAAGGGATAGTGGAGCCATGTCCCCGGGGGGTAACCCCCTACTCTTTGCGAAGAAGGACATGGGATCTTTATCCTGCGACCACACAGACATGGCCACAGCGGGGCGCGAACCACCGATCCATGTGCCGTTAAGCTCTCGGGTGGCTAGAGCACTCTAACCCACTGAGCTATCGGGGCGGCCGTGGGCGATGGGATGAGGATATCAAAGTATCTGCCGAACCAGTGGTCGGCACGGCGGAAAGGGAACAAGGGTCATTGAGGTGATGGGCTGACGATAGACCTCCACACAGTCTACGCTGATTGCCATTATTTCGGCAAAAATAACCAATTTAATATAGAGTTTCTATCGCGAGGCTTTACAGCCGCAACCTTAGCTGACAGAATAGTTCAAATACAACCCTAAACAATAATTTACAGCACTTACATCCTTGTTTTTTTAAATAAAAACTCCAAGAATTAGTTCTTGATAAATTAATGCTTCATTAATGAACTATATATACATTCAAATATTAATAATTTACACAAGAACTGTTATATTAAATTATATTATATTATCTCTAACGTGGCAACAGCTCGCAGTTTATAGGTGATGGGTTGAGTCGGATTAGGTCGGTTTAGGCAAGACGACGGGGTGGGGGGCGAGAGGGATGATGAGAGGTGAGAGGGGCGGAGAGAGGGTGGTGGGGTGGCGTGGGGGTGGGGGTGAGGGTGTGGGGTGAGAGAGGGTGGTGGGCCGGGGGAGGGGAAGGGGGGGGGTGCAGGGGCATACCGGCCACGGCGTTGTAGAGTTCGGGCAGACTCTCGTGGTCGTAGACGTCCTCGCAGAGGGCTGTGCAGCGGCGTTCCTCCAGGTAGTACAGGTTGAGGGCCTCCTCCATCTGTTTGATGGTCGAGCTGTAGTCGTCCCGGCCGTACGAGTCCACGCCCTGCACGTACAGCGCCTGCAAACACACGGGTAAGGTACGGGTTAAACCAAGCCCGGCACGTACAGCGCCTGTAAACACACGGGTAAGGTACGGGTTAAACCACGCCCTGCACGTACAGCGCCTGCAAACACACGGGTAGGGCATGGGTTAAACCACGCCCTGCACGTACAGCGCCTGCAAACACACGGGTAAGGTACGCGTTAAACCACGCCCTGCACGTACAGCGCCTGCAAACACACGGGTAAGGCATGGGTTAAACCACGCCCTGCACGTACAGCGCCTGCAAACACACGGGTAAGGCACGGGTTAAACCACGCCCAGCACGTACAACGCCTGCAAATATACGGGTAAGGCATGGGTTAAACCACGCCCTGCACGTACAACGCCTGCAAACACACGGGTAAGGTACGCGTTAAACCACGCCCTGCACGTACAGCGCCTGCAAACACACGGGTAAGGCATGGGTTAAACCACGCCCTGCACGTACAACGCCTGCAAACACACGGGTAAGGTACGCGTTAAACCACGCCCTGCACGTACAGCGCCTGCAAACACACGGGTAAGGCATGGGTTAAACCACGCCCTGCACGTACAACGCCTGCAAACACACGGGTAAGGTACGCGTTAAACCACGCCCTGCACGTACAACGCCTGCAAACACACGGGTAAGGCATGGGTTAAACCACGCCCTGCACGTACAGCGCCTGCAAATACACGGGTAAGGCACGGGTTAAACCACGCCCAGCACGTACAACGCCTGCAAATATACGGGTAAGGCATGGGTTAAACCACGCCCTGCACGTACAACGCCTGCAAACACACGGGTAAGGTACGCGTTAAACCACGCCCTGCACGTATAGCGCCTGCAAACACACGGGTAAGGCATGGGTTAAACCACGCCCAGCACGTACAACGCCAACAAACACATGGGTAAGGTACGGGTTAAACCACGCCCTGCACGTACAGCGCCTGCAAACACACGGGTAAGGCACGGGTTAAGCCACGCCCTGCGCCTACAGCGCCTGTAAACACACGGGTAAGGTACGGGTTAAACCACGCCCTGCACGTACAGCGCCTGCAAACACACGGGTAAGGTACGGGTTAAACCACGCCCTGCACGTACAGCGCCTGCAAACACACGGGTAAGGTACGGGTTAAACCACGCCCTGCACGTACAGCGCCTGCAAACACACGGGTAAGGTACGGGTTAAACCACGCCCTGCACGTACAACGACTGCAAACACACGGGTAAGGCATGGGTTAAACCACGCCCTGCACGTACAGCGCCTGCAAACACACGGGTAAGGCATGGGTTAAACCACGCCCAGCACGTACAACGCCAACAAACACATGGGTAAGGTACGGGTTAAACCACGCCCTGCACGTACAGCGCCTGCAAACACACGGGTAAGGTACGGGTTAAACCACGCCCTGCACGTACAGCGCCTGCAAACACACGGGTAAGGTACGGGTTAAACGACGCCCTGCACGTACAACGACTGCAACACACGGGTAAGGCATGGGTTAAACCACGCCCTGCACGTACAGCGCCTGCAAACACACGGGTAAGGTACGGGTTAAACCACGCCCTGCACGTACAGCGCCTGTAAACACATGGGTAAGGTACGGGTTAAACCACGCCCTGCACGTACAGCGCCTGTAAACACACGGGTAAGGTACCGGTTAAACCACGCCCTGCACGTACAGCGCCTGCAAACACACGGGTAAGGCACGGGTTAAGCCACGCCCTGCACCTACAGCGCCTGTAAACACATGGGTAAGTTACGGGTTAAACCACGCCCTGCACGTACAGCGCCTGTAAACACACGGGTAAGGTACGGGTTAAACCACGCCCTGTACGTACACTGCCTGCAAACACACGGGTAAGGTACGGGTTAAACCACGCCCTGCACGTACAACGCCTGCAAACACACGGGTAAGGCACGGGGTTAAACCACGCCCTGCACGTACAGCGCCTGCAAACACATGGGTAATGTATGGGTTAAACCACGCCCTGCACGTACAACGCCTACAAACACACGGGTAATGTATGGGTTAAACCACGCCCTGCACGTACAACGCCTGCAAACACACGGGTAAGCTACGGGTTAAATCACGCCCTGCACGTACAGCGCCTGCAAACACACGGGTAAGGTACGGGTTAAACCACGCCCTGCACGTACAGCGCCTGCAAACACACGGGTAAGGTACGGGTTAAACCACGCCCTGCACGTACAGCGCCTGCAAACACACGGGTAAGGTACGGGTTAAACCACGCCCTGCACGTACAGCGCCTGCAAACACACGGGTAAGACATAAGTGGAGGGGTGTTTTAGGCCAACATGAGTTAAACTTGACTCTGGAACAACACAGATAACGTCTTTCTCACTCAAAGTCCAGTGTGCCAGGTGAGGGGTTAAGACCACTTAGCGCCTAGTAAAATTGCCTAGTAAAATTAAACAGAGACCACAACAGTAAGAAGAATCATGATGAATGGACAGATGAGTGTGTGGATGTTTTAGGCCAATTTTGCGCACATATTGGCTAGAGTGGGGTCAAGAAGACCCTGGTCCAATGTGCCAAGGCAAGTGATGTGTCTTTGTGTGAGGGGGACAAGTGACGAAACCCGTGTTCTATGAAAGTTTTGTACACGCAAAAGCCAAACCGGGCTCAAAAATCCTCGGGCGGTGGATCAACACAGACAGCCTTACTATTAAGAAAATGGAAATGGAAATGGAAATGGAAATCGTTTATTGAACTTTAGGCACAACGTCCATAGTACATGATAGAATTGCACTGATTTTCAACGAGATAACAACAAATTAACATTTTACAGAACCCTCGCGTCGACGAAATGCATC
The DNA here is from genome assembly GCA_964019135.1 of Arenicola marina. Taxonomy (NCBI): domain Eukaryota; kingdom Metazoa; phylum Annelida; class Polychaeta; family Arenicolidae; genus Arenicola; species Arenicola marina. The sequence goes on along the minus strand of OZ025261.1, from coordinate 11,844,188 downwards.
GTACACGTGTTGGGCCCAGTGCAAGTTCACACAAAGGCTTTTTGATTTAAACAACGTAATAAAATTCTGTCTTGACGGGTTACGAATAACAAAAAATGGGAGATATTCTTGTCTTAACGTTTCATATAGAATAGTCATGTTTGTGTGGTCGCAGGAAAAAGATCCCATGTCCTTAAAGAGTAGGGGGTCACCCCCGGAGACATGGCTCCACTCTCCCTTCCTTCTCCCATTGACGCGATATGGCCAAAAGTGGTTAACGCGTCCTGCGTATACAACCAACCAACCGTCCATGTCACCATCGCCTAGAACTATTCTGCAAACCTTTTGTTTGTTGGCGTTATCTTCTTCTTTTTTATCTTAACATATATATTTTTTCCTGTTTTCTCACCACACTTCAGACAGAGATGATCGGTTTCACGTAAATTGCGACGCCCACAATATTTTTTGTCCACGCCAATAAAACCATCACTTGGCTGGCTAGTGACCATCGAGAGTGACGCCCAGTCTGGTGACGAAGTGGACTGTTTTATCCGCCGGTAATAAACGTCACATGGAATATACGAGGCTCATGTCGAGTGAGCGCCCTGATGTCACTTTTTGGACGGCCCGATCCTTTACCCAACCATAACTTATCTCCGTGTTGCTGCAAGTTGTAAATCAATGAGAGCTCCCCCCCCCCCCCCGGTCTACCCCACATCCCCAAAAATACTCTGGCGGATAAGGAAGGACGCAGAAGATGACAGGGTTTACACAGCCGCCCACAGTCCGGGCCGAGGTGCGGGGTGTGTGTAGGGGGTGGTGGGGATGGGGGAGAGGAAGGGGGGTGGGGATGGGCGCGGGGGAAGGGAAGAGGAAGTGGGGGCGGGAGGGGTGTGGGGGGTAATCAATCAGGGGTAAATCACGGGTCGCTGAAGGGCCCTTGAAGTGAGTGTTACGCTGCCCTCTCGATCGCTCTTAACACTGGAGGCCACTTCAGGTGTAGTGGGTGTGTGGGTGTGGGTGGTGGGGGTTTTTTTGGGGGGTGGGGGGGTGGGGGTGAGGGTGTTTTGGGGGTGGGATGAGGGAGAGGGTGTTGGGGTTGGGTGTGGGTGTGGGGGGTGGATGTGGAAGGGGTGTTGAAGGAGGGGGAATGTGGAGGGGGTGTTGAAGGGGGGTGCATGTAGGCGGGGGGAGTGTCGAAAGGGGGTAGATGTGAAGGGGGTGTTGGAGGGGGTGTTGGAGGGTGGTGTTAAAAGGGGGTGGATGTGATGGGGATGTAGGAGGGTAGAGGGGGGTTGAAGGGTTGTTGAAGGGGGGTGGATGTGGAGGTGTTGCAGAGGGGTGGATGTGGTAGTAAAATGGGGAGGGACGTGGGCAAAAGGGGGAATATAAGACGGCGACGGGAGTGGTTGGATATGAGATGGGCATGAAATGACAAGGAATTTTGTAAAGGGCATGGCGATAAGGAAAAAGGGTAGGGGTAGTGGTAGGGGTGGATCAGGGGTGCAGCGCTCTATGATAAGGGCAGCTTGATTTTCTTAACAAAGGGTGTGGGTGACGTTCCGGGCAGGGTGGTTGGAGTCGAATCTGTCACCCCCACCCCCACCCTCCAGCACCCGACCCCCTTCTCCGCCAGGAAGGGGTGGCGACCTAGCGACACGACCCCACCCCTTCCCCACAACCACCACCCCACCCCCGACTGACGTCGCCACGATGGGGCAGTGTCGTCGCCGAGACCGTTTTATTAATGGCTGACCCTCGTCACAAGCAAAACCCACACCCCTTAGGAGAGTATCGACGCCAGTGGGAGTAGAAACAATAGTGGCTCAGAATGAATGCCAAAGCACTCTAACAGAGGGCGGCGGCTCCGGTGGGGGGTGGGGGGCAATGGAACGTCAAGCGAATTGTCATACGATGGCAGAGGAATGTCTGGCCATGCTTTCTGCAGGATGACGTTGGGGTATCATAACGAAATCCCCAGAGGTAGTGTCGCCTTGTGTCAAGACTTGCCTGTGTAGACAGTCCCTGTGTACCGCCCAGCCCCGTGTCTCCACCTTATGGTACCTGACTTCTCATTTTGCTGCCTTCCTACTTCAGTGACGTCCTTTCGCGACTTCTCTAGACTACGTAAGAAGGCAAAAAAAATAGCAGCCAAGGAAGCTCAGACAATAATGGTGGTCGAGATCTTCGCTCGAACTAAAATCTCGCAGAATTGCAGTAGGGAATAATTAGATGTTATTAGTCACTGGAGTGGCATGTTCAACCCGTAACATAGAGGGACATTGGTTTTCCGGACCAGCGGAATGGCATGGGATGTCAAGGGAACCGGTGGCATCAGGAGCTGTGATCACGTGCCCAGGCTCATCTCACTCAACAATCACAACACCGTCTGGCCTTAGCGTGGCCGGAATCACGTGACCTGATGTCGTTCGGAATCACGTGACTTAACTGTGTCCGGAATCACGTGACCTAACCGTGCCCTGAATCACGTGACCTGACCTTGTCCGGAATCACGTGATCTGACCTTGTCCGGAATCACGTGACCTGACCTTGTCCGGAATCACGTGACCTAACCTTGTCCGGAACCACGTGACCTAACCTTGTCCGGAATCACGTGACCTAACCTTTGTCCGGATTCACGTGGTTTAACCTTGTCCGGAATCACGTGACCTAACCTTGTCCAGAGTCACGTGCCCTAAGCCTGTTTGGAATCACGTGACCTAACGTGAGTCCGCAATCACACACTATCCGTGTTCACACGGAATGGATGCGAGCCTAACCACGTTATAAACCTCAGATATTCCAGAAAAAGAAGGCTTTCTATTCATATCACCACCGACTTTCATATCAAACTTAATTTCCGAAGCAAAGCACACACCGATGGCGCCTATTGTCTTGGCTGCCGGGTGCCGCAGCGATTTTACGTCGTCTGTAGTCTACGGCGTGACGCGCAGGAGGGGACGGGGTGGGGGGGGGGGGGGTAGGTCCAGGAGGGGGGGGGGGTGATAGGTCGTCCAGAGAGGAGAGAGGGTTGTGGTAGGTCGTCCTCAAGTCAGGACAACGCCCTTCGTTCCAGCATTTTTAAAGTCAGCAGAAACCAAATAAAACAAAATTGGCCGTTCTTTCTGCTTGGTGACAATGCCGTGGAGAGGTCGGTTGGTTTGAGGATGACATCTTAACACATGAAGATGGTATTGCGTCAATGGAGAGGATTATGGGTAGCGTGGCGCGACTTTGTCCCGTACTCTCTTCGACTAATGACATGAATAATAACTTTATCCTACACAATCATAGACATTGGTACAGCGGGGCGCGAACTCCAGAACTCCGTAACGATGGATGATAGGCATGGCAGAGCTCACTCGACAATGCCGAGCGCGCTAACCACTAGACCATCCGGGTGTTCCACAGCGGGGCGCGAACCCTGGAACTCCCGAAACGATGGATGGCTGGCCTGGCAGAGCTCACTCGACAATATCGAAGAGGCACTGCGGCCTGACTGCTTCCACGTTGATTTACTCTCTAACCGCGACACACACTACCTGCTATCTGGCGCTCGTGATAGCGGAGCGCCACCTAGCGTCACCCCCCCCCCCCCTCCTCCCAACCCCACCTCCTAGACGGCATTCTCATTACAACGCAGAGAACACACCTCGTACAGACATGTATCGCATGTGAGATTCGAACCAACGACTCCAGCCTTTCAGCCGGACCTTCCAAATAAGAACCCCAGACCACAGTGGCAAACGCGCTACATGCTAAGCCTCTGGGGCGATCTTTATTTAATAACGACATCAGAGGGGATGGTACGACACAATGCTGACGATCAGCCAATATCGTAACCTGTGATTTCCATTCACACTGTTGTCGCTGCCCTGATATCGTTGATAAGACACATTCCGCGGCACGCAATCCACACCCGGAACCACTTGGTGGCTGGTAGCGACGATCTCGGGCGTACTTCATTCAGTCCCTGATAAGCCGTGTGAATACTTGGCAACTTCTAAACGATGACCGTGATCACAATGCCAAACACTCGGGCGCGTTAACAAGCTACATACCGCTGGTTTATGTAATGGGCCAACAGCAGCGCCAAGGACATCAATCACAGTAAGTCACTCGCCAAAAAAGATTGTGTCGTACAAGTACCCCAAAATTGGCCGTTCTTTCTGCTTGGTGACAATGCCGTGGAGAGGTTGGTTGGGTTGAGGATGACATCTTAACACATGAAGATGGTATTGCGTCAATGGAGAGGATTATGGGTAGCGTGGTGCGAGCTGGTCCCTACTCTCTTCGAATAATAACATGGATAATAACTTTATCCTACACAATCATAGACATTGGCACGGCGGGGCGCGAACTCCAGAACTCCGAAACGATGGATGGCTGGCCTGACAGAGCATACTCGACAATGCCGAGCGCGCTAACCACCAGACTAACCGGGTGTTCCACAGCGGGGCGCGAACCCTGGAACTCCGAAACGATGGATGGCTGGCCTGGCAGAGCGTACTCAACAATGCCGAGCGCGCTAACCACCAGACCATCCGGGTGTTCCACAGCGGGGCGCGAACCCTGGACCTCCAAAACGATGGATGGCTGGCCTGACAGAGCATACTCGACAATATCGAAGAGGCACTGCGGCCTGACTGCATCCACGTTAATATACTCTCTAACGGCGACCCACACTACCTGCTATCTGGCGCTCGTGATAGCGGAGAGCCACCTAGCGTCACCCATTCCCCCCCCCCCCCTCTCCTCACAACCCCACCTCCTAGACGGCATTCTCATTACAACGCAGAGAACACACCTCGTACAGACATGTATCGCATGTGGGATTCGAACCAGCGACTCCAGCCTTTCCGCCGGACCTTCCAAATAAGAACCCCAGACCACAGTGCCAAACGCGCTACCTGCTAAGCCTCTGGGGCGATCTTTATTTAATAACGACATCAGAGGGGATGGTACGACACAATGCTGACGATCAGCCAATATCGTAACCTGTGATTTCCATTCACACTGTTGTCGCTGCCCTGATATCGTTGATAAGACACATTCCGCGGCACACAATCCACACCCGGAACCACTTGGTGGCTGGTAGCGACGATCTCGGGCGTACTTCATTCAGTTCCTGATAAGCCGTGTGAATACTTAGCAACTTCTAAACGATGACGGTGATCACAATGCCAAACACTCGGGCGCGTTATCAAGCTACATACCGCTGGATTATGTCATGGGCCAACAGCAGCGCCAAGGACATCAATCACAGTAAGTCACTCGCCAAAAAAGATTGTGTCGTACAAGTACCTTGATTGCCATAACAATACACGGGGACTTTAATCCATGCATCACCCAGTGGGGGGGGGGGCGAGGGGGGGGGGAGGGCGAGGGGGGTGGGGCGGGGGCAGCTTGCCTGGTGATTCACATGTTGACGTTCGTTTTCCATAATGGGTGTGTTACGCCATGTTCGTACCATTGGTAAGGTGTGCAATATGTGAGCTATGCCATGGTTAGGCGTCCTTGTAAACGTCCGGGCTTATGGCCACTTCCTCTTCAAACAATAGCGGCAACAAAATAGTCCGAGTAGCACATGGTTGGTGGATTGGCATAAGGACTCTAACGCGACATCCGGCAGAGTTAGCAAAGTTGGTAAAGTTGGTAGAGTTGGCAGAGTTGGCAGAGTTGGTAGAGTTTGCAGAGTTGGTAGAGTTTGCAGAGTTGGTAGAGTCGGCAGAGTTAGCAGAGTTGGCAGAGTTTATAGAGTTGGTAGAGTCGGCGGAGTTGGCAGGGTTGGCAGTGTTGGTAGAGTTGGCAGAGTTGGCAGAGTTGGTAGAGTCGGTAGATTGGTAAAGTTGGCAGAGTTGGCATAGTTGATAGATTGGTTGACTTGGTAGAGTCGGCAGAGTTGATTCCCGTATCAGAATTATTAGAAAATGAACCTAAAGGCCATCTGTTGGCGCATGAAGGCTGAGTTGTGCCAAACAACCGCCCCAGATGCGATAAATTAAGGAACCTTGGCCTTCTTCTTCCTAACGCTGTTATGTGGAGTCATACACCACTACATAACACAACCCGACAGTTACTTTTCAAAACAAGGAACATTATACATGTTACCATACAGTCATATATTAATATAATATATTAATATACCAGACACATCCTCCCGGATAGCTTCTTCCCAATGTTCCGTTTGTGTTTTTATGCCTTGCCATACAACAAACAAAAATTATTACCCGAACAAAAATGATTTCTTGCATCAGCATTTGTATTCTTTGATGAAGTAGTTAACTCGATATCCTCCCCGGCCCCATCCCTTCTTCCTACACCTCCCCCCCCCCCCGCCCGTCATCTTATGTTCCGGAGATCCCGGCGTGCTAACCATATCCCCGTGAGACGTCCGGGACAGCTGCCGCCTGTCCGTCCCTGCCATCCATTAGGGCCGCAGACACCCACCCAATTTGTCAGCCACAACACACGGCTCCATCAGCGTGCATGGCGGGGGGGGGGGGGGGAGTAAGGAAACGCTTGCTGGCGTGCGGGCAAGCTCAGGTGGGCAAGGTGCCTGCCGCCCGCCTGCCCGCCAACCCCGGGGTCCACGGGGCATGCGGCAAACGCAACGCTCGCTCAATCCCGGGTCGTTTTTTGTCTTGACAACCGGAGTAAGGAAGGGTGAGGCGGCGGCCTAATGGCGGGGAAGAATTTTTTGTTGTTGGTGTAAAAGTCGCACATTAGTGATGTTATTTATCGCACTTGGCATAGCGTTCACGCTCCATTGCGGCCTAGGGTTATGTATCATGCGGTGGGCTGAGGACGGTTTCTCGCACATCATTATGTCAGCCGGTGAAAGCGGAGTGTATATGTTGCAGCTATTATTATTATTATTATTATTATTATTATTATTATTATTATTATTATTATTATTATTATTATCATCCCCTGGCACCTGCATTTAGATGAAGTTTCATCCACCCCCATTTCAGTGTCCCCCGGGAGGTTTCTGGGCCCATTGTTCAGCCTCCATGGGCACCAAAAGGGCCTGAAACACCGATATTTCAATCATTCCTTTTTACAGCTGGTATTTGAGCACGTGTAACGCAGTCAATAGACCGATCCGGGCTCCCACACTAAGCCCCATCCACGCTTGAGTTCTTGTTCCTTAATAGACCGATCCAGGCTCCCACACCAAGCCCCATCCACGCTTTAATAGACCGATCCGGGCTGTCAATCATACACTGACGCCACTGTTACTTTTATTCAATCATGTGGTGAAAAATGGACAAACAAGTCGGACAAACAAAGCAGCATGCCACGTTGTTGTCAGTATCGGAGATGGGCACTTCTCACTTGTTCCTACCATCAGCTATGATTGTCAATTTCATACTCACGATGAAGGAAAAGGCACTGGGCGGGGGCTTAGTGTGGACAGGTCTATCGTGAGCATGAAATTGACAATCATAGCTGACGGTAGGTACAAGTGAGCAGTACTGATCTCTGAAACTGACAAGACAAGGACATGCTGCTTTGTTTGTCCGACTTGTTTGTCCGACATAACGCACGTGGAAGACCTTTTTTCACCACATGATGGGATACAAGCAACCGCGACTTCAGTGAATGATTGACAGCCTGGATCGGTCTCTTAGATATTGATCAGCCTCGTATGCAATGCGACCTCTTGATCTGCACCTGGTAGATTCATATATTAGGCCACCATTGTGTCTCCACCGCTTAAACCGAACCGCGCCAACCCAAACAGAAGATTCGGAAAAAATAATCCAAAGGACTAACAGCTGATAAACCACAACTCAACCACGGCGGTAACTAGAAGGCCACGTGAAAACGAAAAAATCAAACCGGGAAAAGAAAACGAAGGACAAACAGAACAAACGATATTGTTGATGGAGCCATACTCCCACCTTGACAACTTCATGTTAAACGAATTCGGGTCGGCGGATCGAGCTGTAAGCTAATTGTGCTACCACCTGAGCAAGGTAGAGGCTTTCGCGCAGTGCTAGGAGGCCAACAGGACGGCTGAGGTGAAATAAATCGACAGCGCCGAGCCAGAACTGTCACATCAAGGGAAATGATTACCCAAAACATCGCCTGAACCAACCATCCGTGCCACAACCCCTAATTCACATCTCGACCGGATGTTAATGCCCGGAATTAGCTGATCACCTTATACCAGGGATTCACTGTTCGTTCTTATATTGTTGGCAAACGGAGAGACATCTCGATGTGGAGAGACATAATATCTTACGTGGATCAGTCCACCAGGCGTCTGGTCGGGGTATAACATGGGTTATTAAACCATAAACACTTCACAACTGAGGCATCACAGAGAACAACATAATTCCATCACCGGTGAAACAAAAAGTGTCCATTCTCTCGGTGAAGCGGCCGTCGATTGTCAGTTTTCTGCGACTGATGGAGGATGGCAGACGTGGCTCTGTGAGGAACATTGTGCCAGTGTGGCTCGGTTTGGAGACGATGGAGACCCGTTGTAAATTTATTTCTGGTTTTATTTATTGTCCACCATCAGCAACGTTGACGGATTATAAGATGAGAGGGAAAGCGCCTGCACAGACCAATACAATGAACGAAAATACCGCTTCGTCGGAGATAAAACACAAGGGAATTTTGCTTTCACTTTTACTCCAGATAGAGTTCGCCGTATGAAACACAACTATGAAAGTGGCAACTGTTGTTGCATTACTGGCCATTCAAATAACGGTAGAATGTCAATTAAATGTGAAATTCTCAGGCGTTGCACGTTGCTTTGTATCATCTTTTTCTATCATCTTTCTATCATATTCTTTTCACTCTGGGGTTGATGCCAAGAAGCCAAGAAATCTCCCAGATAGATATAATAACACCAATCAGTGTGTGCACAGTGACACACTTCCCACTGAACATGAATCCAACTGGGGCTAAAAGTACCGGCAGGTAAAAAAAAAAACTCTTCATCTCACCAACCCAACAGGGTCGCCATTAGCAACGCCTACCCGCCAGCTGGGACCCCAAGAGGAAGTCACGTGACTTCCAGGACGTCTTTCTTATCTCTCCCGAGGCAGGACAGTCATCATCAGGACTTCACAGTCGGGTGTCACATGACCAGGAATGCCGCCTTACAAAGAGCTGCCGCGAATACCTCCTCCCTCCCACCACCCACCCCGACCGCGACCCTACCCCACCCCTTCCCGCCCTCCCCTATACCCTCCCCCACTGCAGTATGCACGCAGCAGCCCCCCCAGGAAGGGCCTGAGATCCCCATGCCACACAAACCTAACCCCACTCCAAACAGCCACGGCTCACACCGGTAAGACCCCGTGCCGCCGTGCTGTCTTTACCATCAGAGCTGACCCTGCAAACTCCCCGATCACCCCCCCCCCGCCCCCCCCAACTAACCCCTCCTTCCGTACGGAGGGGGGTGGGGATACATTCACAATATACACGTGGAGGTGGTAGTAGCAGTGGTAGCATATAATATGAACCCATCAGTGGCCGTATGCCACCCAGATCTCCTTACACCATTAGGGGACACAGCCAGGCCTGAGCGGGCGATCACCAGAGACAGGTCCACCCACAGACCCCCACCGCCGGGCCGCCTCCCGTGTTCACATATATATATATATATATATATATATATACATACATGTATACCACAGCAGACACGGTCCACTGGCTCCCTCCCTCCCTCCCTCCCTCGTGTCCCGAGTGAGCGATAATTAACGTTAAACACGGCCGGATTGCCGATACAAATATTGGTAGACGCAACGGTGGCGGCGGTGTACTGTCATCGGACCGGGCCGCGGGGATTGTGACAATGATAAATCAAGGGTCTTCCCATACACGCTGGGCAAATGGCGGTGACAACGCTGCTCAAACATCGCTAATTTACCCGGCGATAGCAGCGCCACGGTGTCTTTTCTATTTTGAGAGTGATCCCTCGAGGCTGAGAATGGTGTAAAATGTAGAAATGTCATGTAGGCCGCTGCATGGTGAGAGGGACGACGGGGGTGGGGCGAGTAGTGTAGTGAGTGATGTTTGCTGGTTTCAGATTGTTTCAGATGGCGCTGTAGTCAGGGGAATTAAAGGGAGCCGGGTGGGGGCTGGGGGAGGGAGGGGAGAGGGAGACTTTCTGATGACTTGCTAGCTTCAATACTATGAGGATGCCCCTTGTTCCGTAAAAACAGTGATAAAACCTTATTGCAGTCTGTATGGCAAATGACTTTTAAAAAAATCACTATACGTTCAGTTAACATCCGGAATGGTGGTGTGAAGTGCGATGAACACGAGCCGTGCCCTTTCAATTCCAGATCCAACATACCTAACTAAACATTACTCTAATATAGCAATAATGAGGCTGCCTTTACGATGCTAAATCATTGGTAATTGACCACAAAGCCACAGCAGCAATAAAAAATGCACGTGCTTCCGCCCAGCACAGAGAATACGCGTGCTGGGGACGAGGGGGGTGTACATGGGTATATGTGAATTTGAGTATCATGGGGACGGGTGGGGTGTAGGGTTGGGGTGGGATGGGGTGTAGGGTTGGGGTGGGGTGGGGTAGGGGTGGAGGGATGGGTAGGGTATAGGGGTGGGGTGTAGTGGTGGGGTGGAGTTGGTTGGGGTGGGGTAGGGTGGGGTAAGAGGGTCGGCGGGGGGGGGGGGGGGGGTAGGGCGCGATCTGCTGGTGGCTGGTGGCTGATGGCGATGGTCCCGACATCCGGTCAGCGGTAAACGTCCGGCGGATATCAGGTGTGGAGGAGGGCGAGGCCAGGATGGGAGGGGGAGAGAAGGGAAGGGAGGAGGAGTTAGGGAGGGGGGGCGGGTGCTGGCGGGCAGTCCAAGTTCCCATGGCAGGAGTAGATAGACAGAGGACATGGTGGAGGGACATCCGGGGTACCGACTAAGAGCAGATCAAAGGCCGCCTGGACCAGAGGTGGTGAGCGCTTCCCCGCCGCCACCGCAGTCCGCCCGTAGTCCGGGTTATCTGTGGCAGAGATCCAGTACAGATCACAGCCCTGATGGTCGGCCTCGACCTCGACCACGGCCTCGGCGGAGAGATCATTCCGGATCTACACTCGGCAAGCCGGAATTCGGATCCAGACACTGGCTGGTATAATATAAGTGGAAGGTCGGTCAGGGCAGAATGTGCATGACCCCAGCCACTTCCTGTCAATGTCACCTTCTCCTCTGCAGGGCCGCCGCCGAGCTCGCTTCAGAGGCTGGATTCACCTCCCGCAATGGTATCTGGACCGGTCTATAGATCCAGAAAGATCCCTTTTTCGAAAGCGTGAGCGATTCCCGAAGCTCACTTTCTTTGCCGGTATCTTTCATACTGTGTAGTCCTAACGAGCAAAAATCGGTGTTTTAAGTGTGTGTCTGTAAAGATTAAGTTGGGTAAAAGGTTTCAAGGCGCGAATCAAGGGACTGTTGATCTGAATTTCAACCGGCTACCAACTGAGCTATGGTGTCGTTTTAGGAACTATTTATAACTGAGACATGACTTACATAATATCTGCTAGCTTTCTATCTTCGCGCCTTGAACTAATAATAACTCAGACATGACTTACATGATAATATCCCCCAACTGCGACAGCGCACTATAATTAACAATGCACCCGATGGCTTGACATGTGCGAACCTAAGAGAAAGCGCCCAATAAACGATGGCCAAAAACACTTATTGTGAACCTCCTAACGTTGATGTTGTAATCAACAGCTCCTTCGCCTCGCATGTGGAGAAACAGACCATGGTTTATCTGCAGGGTTAACCTGCGGGACACGGGGCTCAGGCCATGCTGCTCTTTCCCCTCGCTCTCCCCGCGCAGACATACGACATAGCCTCATGTACGTCTCTCGGTCTTGGGATCCCTAGAGACAACACCCCTTTTGAGTACCCCCCCCCCCCCCTTCTCGTGCGCCAGCACCACCCGACTGCGCCAGAGATAAACAACAACAAAAAGGACAACAACGGTGAGACCCAGGATCCGGAGCCGGACTCGAGTGCCAGAGATAAACAACAACAAAAAGGACAACAACGGTGAGACCCAGGATCCGGAGCCGGACTCGAGAGCCAGAGATACACAACAACAAAAAGGACAACAACGGTGAGACCCAGGAGCCGGAGCCGGACTCGAGTGCCAGAGATAAACCACAACAAAAAGGACAACAACGGTGAGACCCAGGAGCCGGTGTGGCATGAAAACGCGTCCGCCATGAAATTGTGTCCGGGCCGTAGTGCGCATGCGTATTAGCGCTTTGCGCATGCGCTGTTCACCGTTCGCAAACTAGCCATGAAATTGTGTCCGTTTGCGATGATGAATAGGTTGTTAATATCATAGCGTGATATTTCGCAAACGCATTCAAATACTAACACATCTTATGTAACAGGCAGTTATTGCTAGTCGAAATTGACCTAGTGTTTGTGACTGTCACTGTAAGCTGAGAAATTGGCAGGTTCACAGTTGGTCGCCCTCTGTCAGACCCGAACTTGTGCGGTTGCGAAAACTGCTTATGCCCTGGCCCATGCGCTTCGCAAGATAGCCATGAAAATGCGTCCGCTTTTCTAGATGGTGATCACCCTGATGTTTAGTTAATATCATAGCGTGATATTTCAGAACCGCATTCAAATATTAACATATCTTATGTAACAGGCAGGTATTGCTCCAAACAGACCTGTGGCGGATTTCACGAACGCAGTTTAGCCGACTAAGGGGCTTAGTCGTCTAAAGTTACCATGTAAACGATGGGCGATTTTAGCCGTCTAAGCCCCGTAGCCGGCTAAACTATGTACGTGAAATAGGCCACTGGTGTTTGTGACTACCACTGTCCGCTGGGATATTGTCAGGTTCATTTTATGCCTAACTTATTAATATTAGAAATATTAGAAAATGAGGCATGCAGCACATTATATGCAGACAATAGTTTACTGCAGTCAACAGCAAAAATACTATATTGTAATACATAATATGCTTCCGTAAACTCAAGTGAATTGTTATTAAAATGTTTTATCATAGTTATTAAATGTTATTTCTAGTTTCTATTGCAATTTCATTATTATTATTTAAAATGATTATAAATAGCAGTTTAGTCAAACTATCTATTATTATTATCATAATTCACTAGATCTACATAAACTAATTGCATATATTTCCAAATATTTGCATATATATGTCAAAATATTTGCACATATTCAGTGATCCAAATAGGTATGCGTCCTGCATCATTTGTCACACAAAATGATGCATTTCAGTGATCATATCGAACTGTGTGCGGACATGGTGACGCATTGTAAATAGATAGTGAGCAGACTATGCAATATTGTATTTAAATTAATTTCCCATAATTTGGCCTACCTATCAGAATCACTGATGTTTGCACTTATCATGACTAAGTAATTTCAACAAATATCTTAATATAGATCTATGCACATATCTTTAATTAATTTAGACATATCTCTAAATAATTGAATATAGATCTATATATGTTCATATATTTAGACAGTAGTCAAATTATTTAATGATACATCAATTGAATTGGACATATAAGTAACATTAATATTATTGACTTTAATGATGTATTCAATTCATTTTATGATATGTGGAATTGATTTTATCAGGGTATGTAGAATTGAAGTAGATCTAATGGTATGTGGAATTGAATTAATGACATCTGAAATTGAATAATCATGTGTAGTTGAATTAAGCACTTAACCTAATGTTTTTGGTAAGTCATAGGCTTATTTCCTTCCAAGTTACAGACAATCATTGTGTACTTTTGCGATGTTGATACTTCTGAAATAATGTGCAATAAAAGTAATAATGATATTTTTAATATGAAGCCAGTCAACAATTTCACTTTTATATGGTGTAAATATCAGTGTATCAGGCTGTCCAATGATCCTACTTTTCCTACTTTTTTGTCTCCATCCTATTTTTCCTACTTTTTCTTCAAAATACCTACATTTTCCTACTTTTTCCTACTTTTTGGTATTTGCATCATCAGGCGCAATTTCGAAATGTCGTGAATTGCTGTAAAAGTGTGCATATCGCTTCTATTATTGCATAAGTCAGAGGTATTTTGTTTTTGCGTCCTGATATATCTTTAAATCAACACTATAGTGTCTGTCAAATTCTAATAATGCAGGTACAGCTGAGCAGCGTATAAGAAATATTCTGGGAAAGCATTTTCTCAGTAATATAACTTTTTGTCATTTGTTTATCCGGAATAATGTTGCTACATATGCTATTTGAGTCATACTTTTTGCTTTTATTTTCCTATTTTGTCCTACTTTTTCTGTATTTCCATTCCTACTTTTGTCCTACTTTTTCATGAGGGTGTGCTGGACAGCCTGGTGTATGCATCTACTGCACTACCTATTTTGTATATGATATTTCTTGACATCTGAGTCACAACATATTCTAATTGTAGCATTTTTTTAAGTTATTGAGAAAGCATATCATCTAGTGACTGATAACGCTGCATAAAGTTTTAAAATTTCCCAGTTGGATATAACCCCTACGAAAAAAGGATAGGAGTTTTCAACTGAACCAAGTAGTTAGTTTTCAATTGAATACTAACGTTTGTTTTCGACTAGTTCCCACATGAAGAATTTCTCATGCATATCAGTTGAAAACTAACTGTTGAATTTTCAACTACTAGATGGGTTCTTGGGTGTGCTATTTATAGCTACTGCTCATGAAACATGATCCCAGTTAGTTTTCAGTGAAGAACTAACTACCCACCAGGGACTAGCTCAAAAGTTACTGTATATATACATTTGTAACCTATAGCTAGGTGCAGACATACAGAAACACAAAATGGAGCTTTAAGGTTTTTATTCACAGAATGAAACAGCCACTGGGTGCAGGTAAACTGGGCAAACTGGTATTCACTTTGATATAACATATCATTTGACTATCATTTGTGTCCGACCCGCAAAATAAACACGACTAACTCTTGCCCCTTGCCCTCTCATTACTGCACTAAGGTCCCGTTTTTGTTTGTTTGTTTTTTTTGTTTTTCCTTCTAGATCTATTCGTATATATTGTAAAAAGTACGCGGACACTTTCTCACGGTGGCCACAATTTCATGTTACCGTGCCATGAAGTCCGGCCGGACACGATTTCATGGCCGGACACTATTTCATACCACACTATCCATGAAAATGTGTCCGGCCGGACACCATTTCATGGCCGGACACTATTTCATACCACACTATCCATGAAAATGTGTCCGGCCGGACACAATTTTATGGCCGGACACAAATTTATACCACACCGGAGCCGGACTCGAGAGCCAGAGATACACAACAAAAAGGACAACAACGGTGAGACCCAGGAGCCGGAGCCGGACTCAAGAGCCAGGAAGTGAGAAGTGTGACCGGAGGAAGACACACGTGTGGCAGGCAGGTGAGCCTGGCTGTGGGATGCCGGGCAGTCCGGCCATTCCAAGGGCTGGTGTGCTGCGACAGGTATATAGTCAAAGCCGGCGTGGGCTGCGGGGGCAACAGGCAGCTACCAGGGTGGGAGCCAACTCCTCCAGGAGGAGGGGGAGGAGGAGGGGGAGGGGAAGAGGGAGGGTGATATGGAGGGGGAGGGGAGGGAGGGGGAATGGCAGAGGAGGGGAGAGGGAGGGGAAGGGGGAGACGGAAGGGGAGCGGCGTGGGTCGTCCGGGGTAGGGATGGTAATGGGGAGACGGGGGCTGGCGGCGTGGGTCGTACGGGGTAGGGCGAGGGTCATTGCTTATTGGCTGCCGTAGATCACGGCGAGGTAAGCCAACACTGAGGGCTTCTCGACTACACCTCATTCGTCCCCGGGATAGCGTCTTTCATGTCCGGGACCTCTCAGATGTAGCCAAGGAATAGGGTACATATATATATTTATATATATATATATATATATATATACACCGGCCGCATCCCCAGCAAGCTCTTAAAGTATATCGGTACTTACTCACTCACTGAGCCTCCCGGGGCAGGCAGACCGGTTGTATCTAACTAACTAAGGGATTCCCAGCCGGCTTCCCTCGCCAGCTGCGAGCACCTGGCTGTTTGGATAGCGGAGGGGTGTTTAGATACCCTATCCAACCTCTATATTCTCATTCTCTCTCTCTCCCTGTCTCCCTCTCTCTGCCCCTCTCTCTCTCTCTTTACCTGCCCGCCATATCTCTCTCACCGATCTGCACACCTTTATCTTGGCGTTCGTTCCCCCCTTTTAACTACGGTGCCTGGCGAGCACGGAGCAACCCCAACTTTCGATACCTGACCAGAGCTTTTCAGCCACATACCCATCCGTCTTACAGTACCCAGGTGGGGGGGGGGGGGAGGGGAGACTTCTTGGTTCTGTATACTCGTCATATTGTACATGCACAGGAAGAGAAGGTGATACGGAAAGCCTGGGATATATTGCGGATCATATGATGATCCCACACATCAAATGTCAAGACAGTAACCTTCCTATCACTCTAAATTTACGATGCATGATCGGTTTGGTGCCTTAGGCCAATGCTGTGTACACACGGGCAAAATTGGGCAGAACAAATCCAGAGACAAAGAAATGGCAGGGTTAAAACGGTCCCAGACAGATATGGGGTTTGTACCCGCGACCAGTTTGTCTGTAGTCGAGAGCTACTCGAGAGTACTCGATTGCAGACAAACTGGTCGCGGGTACAAAACCCATATCTGTCTGGGACCGTTTTAACCCTACCATCTCTTTGTCTCTGGATTTGCCTCATCTCCTCATCTAGGACAGCATTAAACGGTTATCAAGTTTACAATGTCAATACCTCAGGGGCCATATTCATAATCCCCTCGTAAGTTACGCACGGGAAAGTGCGTTTTCATCTTAGCCTCACCAGCTCGTTGTGGCGGTGCTCATGATCAAGAAATCGTCTTCAAAATAATTTTAGCCCTTTTTTCATTCAGAAAATCCACTTCTTATGCATTTTGAACCCGATAATCGCTCGACAAATCTTCCCCTTAGCGCTAAGTCTAGTGGCGTACCCTAAGGGGCGATTATGAATACGGGCGATTATGAATACAGGCGAATATGCGACGGAAAGCCAGGTGCGAAACAAACAAACTGACGCTTCATTCCGAGTATAGGACTCACAATATGAGACATCACTTATAAGATTCAGGCCACTGGCCCATCTATCCATCTATCTATCATATTTACGCAACATAGGCATCTCAACACCATTTCCGGTTCTAGCCTATACCAAGGGGACCGCTTTCTTGCGAAGACATGGCTCGATTTAAATTTTAACGACTCTTGGCCAAGACATTGCTATTTATCATCCAATTGAATCAATTGCTACACACAGTTTTGTCTTTGTGACTTATCATGGCCATATGTGCGTACTGTGCGTAATACAAAGGTTTATATGTTATATAAAACTTGTCCACGCAAAGGTTAAACCTTCGAGGTAGCTTCTCATCTACGACAGCATTGACCGGTTATCAAGTTTACAATTAGCTTCCTCGCACGATGACAGGCGAAGGATTGGTTGGTTGTATATTCAGGACGCTTTGACCACAGTTGGTCATATCGCGTCAATGGGAGAAAGAAGGAAGAGCGGAGCCATGTCCCCGGGGGTAACCCCCTACTCTTTGCAAAGAAGGACATGGGATCTTTATCCTGCGACCACACAGACATGGCCACAGCGGGGCGCGAACCACCGATCGACGTGCTGTACACGCGAAGGAAAGTCGCATGCAAAACAATTCAAAGTGTGACACAATATTAATATGGCGCCCGTCACAAGTACAACTTGTTGTCCCCTAAAAATAAATAATATAATAAACTAATATAACACATATATAATCATGCCATTGTTTACCATCATAATCGCAGCATCAATTTAAAACCATAAATCCTTCGTCGCCTCGCGTAAAAACGACGGATGCCACTCAGAAGACAAAGCCAAACGGTTACCTGGTATGGCTTCTCCTCCAGGTTACGGAACATGTTGGTTCTGATGGTGGACATCCCCTGGTAGTAGACGACATTGTTCTGCATCACCGTGTGGTCCGGGTGTCCCACCAGATAAGTGTAGGCCGCCGCCGCCGCCACCTCGTAATCCTCACTCTGTAACAGGCAATGTTATAGTAGTACAACCCACATTGCAGACCCGCCATATTTGGGCTATTTGGCGGGACACTAGCCAGCCAAGGGAGGACGGTAACGACAGATCAAAACCGACGGACTGAAGAGAGAACGGGCGATTCGGGGTGAAGGAATAAAGAAAGCGAACACGCAACTCGTCCTCTGGTACCTCATCTTCACCGGCCACAACCAGCGAGTTCCCCAATTCAACAAAAACTAGATTCAGAAAAGACCCGTGTAACATAAATCAAGTGTTGGCTGCTATATGCCATTTTTATGTATTCGAGCACATGAAAGCTAAAATGAGCCAAGATACCTCTCTCAGCTCAGCCTGCTTATGAACTGAGCTAATGAAAAACTCTGATACATTTATCAGATGCATCTATCAGATACATCTATCCGATACATCTATCCGATACATCTATCCGATACATCTATCAGATACATCTATCAGATACATCTATCAGATACATCTATCAGATACATCTATCAGATACATCTGTCAGATACATCTGTCAGATACATCTATCCGATACATCTATCCGATACGTCTATCAGATACATCTATCAGATACATCTATCAGATACATCTATCAGATACATCTGCCAAATACATCTATCAGATATGTCAATCAATTACATCTATCAAATACATCTATCAGAAACATCTATCAGAAACATCTATCAGATACATCTATCAGATACATCTATAAGATACATCTACCAGATACATCTGTCAGACAGATCTATGACACTGTATTGACCATCAGACAGAGCTGGAAGCGAACCCCCGGAAATGTCTTTGTGAATTTTATTTGTGAAGGATGAAATCATTATGTGCTGCCTTCATTCACATTAAGGGGTTAAGGAAGTACAGACAATCATTTAAAAAGCCCGATAATCAATTAACTGAATGAGTTGGGCGCCTGAAGCCGCCATGAACGATGACCGGCAATACAAATACCATAGGGAGGTGGTCCTAAACCAGTGATCTTCCTTGAGATCAATGCGAGTCTTGGAGAATATACGTATTTTTGTCTATGGATCGCTCAAGCCGGGCGGCCCATAGACAAGAACATGGAGCAATCGTTATCAGTCATCATACTGATATTGTAACCGATGACTTTGTCAATATATGATTGCCCCTCCGCTTCCTAGCCATTTTGGCTTCTCTGTACGTCTCATATTGCCCACTTGCGTAGAAAAAGTGGCTGCACTCCAACGGAAGGAAGTATGACAAACTAATCCTCAACACTACCGCACCCTGCCCACCACCTCGCCCCAATCCAAGCCAAAACCGGGGACCTATGGTCTTTATAATAGGCAAGGGTGGCTTAAGGGGAAGGGTCTTTCATGCTTCAAGCAGACGTTCCTCTTAGCGAAGGCGCAGCTTCAGGGAGGTGGTTCTCTTAGTCAGTGGGTTGCTTCAGGGAGGTGGTTCTCTTAGTCAGTGGGTTGCTTCAGGGAGGTGGTTCTTTTAGTCAGTGATTGCTTCAGGGAGGTGGTTCTTTTAGTCAGTGATTGCTTCAGGGAGGTGGTTCTTTTAGTCAGTGATTGCTTCAGAGAGGTGGTTCTTTTAGTCAGTGATTGCTTCAGGGAGGTGGTTCTTTTAGTCAGTGGGTTGCTTCAGGGAGGTGGTTCTTTTAGTCAGTGATTGCTTCAGGGAGGTGGTTCTTTTAGTCAGTGGCTGCTTCAGGGAGGTGGTTCTTTTAGTCAGTGATTGCTTCAGGGAGGTGGTTCTTTTAGTCAGTGGTTGCTTCAGGGAGGTGGTTCTTTCAGTCAGTGATTGCTTCAGGGAGGTGGTTCTTTTAGTCAGTGGGTTGCTTCAGGGAGGTGGTTCTTTTAGTCAGTGGGTTGCTTCAGGGAGGTGGTTCTTTAAGGTCAGGGATTGCTTCAGGGAGGTGGTTCTTTTAGTCAGGGATTGCTTCAGGGAGGTGGTTCTTTTAGTCAGTGGGTTGCTTCAGGGAGGTGGTTCTTTTAGTCAGGGATTGCTTCAGGGAGGTGGTTCTTTTAGTCAGTGGATTGCTTCAGAGAGGTGGTCCTTTTAGTCAGGGATTGCTTCAGGGAGGTGGTTCTTTTAGTCAGTGGGTTGCTTCAGGGAGGTGGTTCTTTTAGTCAGTGGATTGCTTCAGGGAGGTGGTTCTTTTAGTCAGGGATTGCTTCAGGGAGGTGGTTCTTTAAGATCAGGGATTGCTTCAGGGAGGTGGTTCTTTTAGTCAGGGATTGCTTCAGGGAGGTGGTTCTTTTAGTCAGTGGGTTGCTTCAGAGAGGTGGTCCTTTTAGTCAGTGGGTTGCTTCAGTGAGGTGGTCCTTTTAGTCAGGGATTGCTTCAGGGAGGTGGTTCTTTTAGTCAGTGGGTTGCTTCAGAGAGGTGGTCCTTTTAGTCAGGGATTGCTTCAGGGAGGTGGTTCTTTTAGTCAGTGGGTTGCTTCAGAGAGGTGGTCCTTTTAGTCAGGGATTGCTTCAGGGAGGTGGTTCTTTTAGTTAGTGGGTTGCTTCAGGGAGGTGGTTCTTTTAGTCAGGAATTGCTTCAGGGAGGTGCTTTTCTTAGTCAGGGGTTGCTTCAGGGAGGTGGTTTTCTTAGTCAGGGATTGCTTCAGGGAGGTGGTTTTTTTAGTCAGTGGGTTGCTTCAGGGAGGTGGTTCTTTTAGTCAGGGATTGCTTCAGGGAGGTGGTTCTTTTAGTCAGTGGATTGCTTCAGGGAGGTGGTCCTTTTAGTCAGTGATCGCTTCAGGGAGGTGGTCCCTTTAGTCAGTGGGTTGCTTCAGGAAGGTGGTCCTTTTAGTCAGTGGTTGCTCCAGGAAGGTGGTCCTTTTAGTCAGTGGTTGCTTCAAGAAGGTGGTTCTTTTAGCCAGAGAAGAGAGGCGGGCAACGGCTGATGTTCTTTCAGACAAGTAGTCGCTTAAGGGATAATGTTCTATTAGACAAGGAAGTTACTGAGGCGACCGGTTCAGGCAAACATGTAGCCCTTGGTGGTGCCTCTCTAATGCTCTGGTAATCTGCTACACGTTTGATAATAGCACCACTTTGAGTGTGGCTTTTCAAGCGATGAAAATACAACATACTTATTACTTTATAACCTATACACATCATAGGGTGAGTGGTGAATCGCCAGCCAGGAGAGCATGCGAGGGGAGAGACAAGAGCGGGTGGGGGGGGGCGGGGAGTGGCGGGAGTAGTGGGGTCCGAAGAGCACGAGCTACCACAGACAGAGAGTGAAGCGTGACCGGCCGTTCAAGAGCGTTATAAAGATGACACGCAGTCTGTAAGGACGAGTCTAGAGAGGCAAACAGGCGTGACAGGACCGCAGCAACATGCGGGGCGCCATTACGTGACCAGAGGCACGTACCGTCTGCCGCGCGCCACTGACCTGGCCGGGACATGGCCTGTTCAAAGGGAACCCCTACACAAATGACTGAAGCATGCAGTACACACAAAACCAGTTGTAAGAAGATTATTACGCCGTTCTTTTGGTGTAATGATTACTGCATATATATCAATGATTGCGCTCAATACCAAGTTTACAATAGGGAAAAGACCATAAAGATGAAAGCGAGAAAATAGATTTCCAATGGACATTTGTAATGTTCCTACATGCAGCATCACAATGAGAAATATGTTATATATTTTATCATTATCAGGTATTTGGAACCTCCCCCATTCGTCATTATACCAGACTGCATAACCTGTCACAAATGTTTTTTTGCGAGTGTTGCTGTGACACATTGATACATCTCAAATATAAGTTATTCAATAATGGTTAACCACCTGAGTGATATGGATAATTGCAGCATTATTTGTAATTCGCAATTTTATGTATTATTTCCTCATGTTTACTTGATGGTCTGGACAGACGTAACCCAATATATTAAAACAATAAATAACTGCCAGTTTAAATTTGGTTACATAACAGTTACATAGCAACAATTATTTAACAAATTTTAAGAATTTGGCTGAGACAAATGACTACCTGGATAAAGCATATGAGGCATCATACAAGTTCATTTTAATTTGGATACAAATCAATATCTATATACTGAGGAAGATAGTTGAACTGTAACACCTTGAAGTCATGATATATAGTGATATCTTACATACAAGCTTATGATTTGTGAAGCTAATGGCATCATGTATTTGAACAGAAATTTAACAAATCATGTTTAACATTAAATATACAATAGTAAATATTGTTTAACATATATGTTGCTACAATGGTATGTGGCGCCATGTAGCAACATGCAAGAAGATATGGCACTCATCAATACCATACCATCATGATGTCTGTGCTACAAAAGTAAGCGATGACAGCCTACCTATTAATAACATGCCACTTCAGGTTTTTCAATAACTTTGGAATTAGAAAACTTTCAGTGTGTACCGGTAATATAGTTTTGCATGTACTGGGCACTTAGTGACAGGCAACAATGTCACTGGACATTCGAAATATTTTCACCTTACAGATGATACTTACAACCTGGCTTCAGTTCCTGGGGGCACCATCATGATTATCTCATCCGTATTTTTATATATATTAACCTAGAAATTCACCATTCTAAAGCCCAATTCGTTCAGTTTCATGTGCCAACAAATTTATATAGCAGGTGCCTTAAGGCCTGTTCCACAAGATAGGATCTTTAGGTTCACCATTGTACTTTGACCATTCAGATCTAAGGTGTACAAGCCCTGGCTAATACAAAAGGGTCTCTGTAGCTCAGTAGTTTAAGCTGCCACTGTGTAAAGCCAGCAGGTCTGGGTTCGATTCCCAGTGGTGACATTGTGTCTCTCATGATATTCTTTCATATGATCTTCTTTCACATATATTAACCTTAAAATTCACTATTCAATTTGGTTCACTCATGTGCAAGAGCATTTCTCAATAAAAAAAAGAATATATATATAGACATATTTCATGTCATTAATAAATTTTCATGTTATCAATAGACTTTCAAGTCATCAATAAACTTTCATGTCATCAATAAGCAAAACTTAAATCTTCATCAAGTTAACAACTAGTGGTATGGTTTTATCATGAAGCTTTCAACATTGAAGTAATAGATTATGACATAATACACATTTTTTAACTATAATGCGAAGGAATAGAAGGGTTTTCTAAAGGGTAATAAGACAACAGTCAGGTCTTCCATGTTTAGAAATTTTTTGTGGGGCAGGTTGGTTGATTGTTTGTATACTCAGGATGATTTAAACAATTCCGGTCATATCGCATCAATGGGAGAAGAAAGGGAAGAGCGGAGCCAGGTCCACTTTGCGAAGAAGGACATGGGATGTATAAGCTGCAACCACGCAGACATGACCACAGCAGGCTCTAATCAGTGATGCACATCAAGTCAGGTGGCCTAAGCGCTGAATGCCAGCGCTCTAACCCACTGAGCTAAGCCCCCTGTGGTGCATACGCTGGCACTTTATGCTAAATGAAGCATAATTACATCAGCAGTGATAAAAAACAAGTCCTCTAAATAAATATATTTGAGAATTTATCTACGACCTTCTATAACCATGATAATATTATCGCAATCACTACTAAGTATGCTTAAATATAAATATGATCATGACAATTGTTAAAAGGTATCAAAGATAGCACTATTTAGGTCCATATATATATCTACAACCTGCCTGGCTGAAGGTAAATTTTATGAAAACTTGAAATAAGGTCAGCTGAAGAAGAAAGGTCGATCAATTATTACTCACTCTACAGAAAAACCCTTTGGTTCTTATTAAATTTGGTCTAAACATACTAAACATAACATGGCTTGATGTTTAACAACTATTTTGTAAGATTCAAAGAGATCTGCATATAACTTTTACCACCTTTTGCTCAGTGCTCAATCACTTTCAGTCTGATTACCATAATTATAACAAAATAAACTATTCTGCCTTTGCAGTAGTCTTTAGTCAGAGGATCTGACCACTAATAGCCATTTTGTGACTGGTTTAATATTAGAACTGACAGTTTAAATCTATAGGGCATGATAGAGTTACTAGTCTCTGCTAGTTCCATATCTGGAATGGCAAAGATTGCTGGCATAACTTCTAGATTACAGAGACGGAAAGGCGTAAGTGCACATTGGCTATGCTACATTTTGGCTTCTGTACATATCAAGCCATAGATTGCATACTGTTATTTTAGGGCATATTCTCCAGCCGCTGAAGGGTGGCTCAATCGGTGTACATCCAGTCCGGCTGCAGCCTGGGATAGCCACCATTCCAAATAGCAAATAGGAAGGAAGTATGGGAGGGGAAGGGGTGGTGTGGGATGATATACACAGTTTGAGGAGTGGGGTACAGGGTGTTGATTGGATGAGATATCTGCAAAGCAAGTCAACTATCTGGATAAGATTAGAGGCGACATGATATAGCCTATACCAGCGTTGGTTGATTACCATACACTTGATATTTTAAATTGCTTTTATTATTACGTAACATAAATTTTATTCTACCCAAAAAATTAATTTATTTAGTCTTTTTGCATTTTCACTTGAGTGTTACATAATTAAAATGCCAAGTGCACGTTAGCATATGAGGAGCATTACGTTGTATAGTTTTGCGGTACCGGTTAACTTCTTTCCGGTTATGTACGTCAAACTATTTCGATCATCTGACATTTATTTTGAATCAGCTAGGCAGGTCGAAGGTATTGTTTTGGGTGGCAAGAAGATACACTAGACCAGTATATATGTAAGTAAAAATTAAATAAGTTGGCTAATCGAAGATAACTTAAAAAGATATAACTTTATTAAACGAATAAGCTCTTTGCCATAAACTGCCGAACTTAACTAGACTGCATGAAGGATTGCATCTACGACCCAGTTGGGGGGTCTGCGGTTATATCAAATCAGACATTGACCCTTTTTTTCACTTACCTGATATGCACAGATTTGAAGGTAATCATATACAAGCAGATCATCAAATGCTTCTTGTGCCGATCGGTTGATGCTTTCCAGTCTGCCCTTGAACCTGTCACTTCTACATCTTCTGAGACAGTCAGACCGTCTCAGTGCTATATCATAGAATGCTAAGTTTGCATACTTTGCGACTTCTACGTCAGTCTTTCGCAGCATGGCACAACGCATTCTGCAGTCAATGACATTCTCTCTGTAGAACCTGAAATCTTCCAAAGCCCGTTGCATGTACGATAAACACTCGTACCAGCGATTTTGTAGGTAAGCCTCAACACCGGCATTATAAAGCATGTCAAACGTTAGAGCAGGTTGATCGGGCAAACCTTCGAGCTGGTACACAGATATTGCAAGCGCAAAAAACACAACAGACGAAAACTTCATCATCGAAGCGCTTGTAAAAGTTCCAAAACCTAATCCAACCGGAAGTCTTGCCATGTTGTCACCGGAATTGAGGATAGTCCCGCAGATGTCAGTCAGAAATATAAAATCTAAAGTCTAAATCTGAAAATGGACTATTGTCTATTGTATCAAAATCTATTATGCTCAAATATGGTAATTGAAAAATATCTGTCAACGTACCCGACTACTTGTTATGCAGTAGATGGTGTCTTTACGGATGAAAACATGCCCGACCCTTCCTTTAGCTCCGACTGGAAATTCGGTTTTCAGTTGACATGGCTTGAGTAACTTTGCGGTTGTTATATCTGTAGTATAGTGTCAGCAATTCGAGAAATCCTGCAAATTGAACATGAATGTACTATTTGGGTCAAATGTGTACAGATTTAAGTCAAGTTTCTTAGTTACAGCAACTTTGTTACGCGTACCTGATCGCGCACCTGTTTGTCTATTTCCCAACCTCCGGTCGGTGCGCTGTCAATCAAGTCCCAAGGGGGCTGAGCCCATGTGACTGAGTCAAGCAGCATGTGCGGCTGGCCGACCAGTGTGTTGTGATCTGCAGCGAAGGGCGGTCGCAAGCTACGGTGGAAGCGAATGGGAATACTCGATTATATGTCTCCTGAGGCCTTGCAGGGGATTGCCATGCTTGAAACTTACACATTGGATATAGCTGTACAAGGATATAATCTATGACTTGCATGGCGTGGCACGAATGGAGCAAAATGCAGCTCCGAGTCTGTTTGCGCGGCGCTGTTTTGCTCATGCTGTGGATTGGGGTAGCCAACTCCATCATTCTACCATCTATACATTGGAATGCTACTAATCCCATGTAAGTGGATCCCGTTATCAAATAATAATTTGAGAACAATTGTCATTTTAATTGTTAACCTGGACGTAATGTTATCGTCTGCTTTTAAATTGTGTTTATTTGTTATTTTATTATATGTGTGCTGTCGTGAAGTCGTGAGGTCTTGACATTGTGGTGTGCCGCTGGCGCTGGGCGCTGGCGGCGACAGGTGAAAAGATATGCCAGCACCAGGGCATTGCGGGCTGCAAGACCAACGCCTCCGTATAGAGTGAATTGCGCGACAACTTTAAAACTTGCTCGGTCTATCTCTCTACTTTTGTTATCAAACGAATATTTCTTGATGAAACATTTTTCTTAGAGGTCCTGGACCTGCGTTAAAGTTCTTCTTCTCACACCTTGAAGGTATATTGGAGATACCAATTTCTTCGTTGAGGTCGATGGTTTCGTTTTCATAATTTGGTTGCACCTAATACAAATATACGGTAAGGGCATAATTATTTACTTATCCTAAACGTGTTTGGTGCGGGGTTGTCTTCTGGCGTAGACCACTCTTCAAGCACTAATTAGTGATAAAGGCAATGGATTGTTGTCTTGAAATATTTTCATCTGAGTCAGATGCATGTCATATAGTACATACTTATGTAAAGTGGTCGCTAATATAGTACTTCAGCCCTGTCTTAAGGTATTTGAAGCCGACATTGCCGACACGAACTGAGATTCCAATGACATCTCAGATGGTTACCTTTGCAATAACCCGTAGCGTCAATTGTCGGGGCGACAGTTGTCATCCCCATGTCCAGCCCTTGTGGCTCAAGTCAGTCATGACCCGTATTACAACAGCTTGGCAGTCGAGCGGTGTTCCGCACTTGGGTCGCCTGTCACGAAACCGAGGTGACTAGCGTTTACCAACCCAGACCCCCAGACAACATGTGGAGCACCCGTCCACGGTCCGTCCCCCCCGCCCCCCACTCACCCCATGAAGCAATATCTTGCTAGCAGATTGCGCTAGATGTAGTCAGTCGTCTATAGATGTATTTGAGATGTCACTGCGGCGTGCGCGACTTGGCTTTCACACCTCTTGGGATTTCACCGACGCGTAACCCTGAGGCTGAGGTTATTGTTGCTCAGCCCCCCCCCCCCCCCCCGCCCGCCCGAATCTTCATAATCCCCTCGACTCAATGGCTGACTGACAGATGCCGGCCTTTGGATGATGAGGTTGATGGAGATATAAATGGTTTAACCTTTGTCATGGCTGCTCTCAAAACCAAATTTGTGCGGCAATATACCGCATGACACGCATTGCTTTAGACAACAGATATATGGTATAATCCTCATATTAAGTTTAAGAATTGTTATAATGCCTAAATCAGGATGCCACTTTTTAAGTGTTGTTAAGAAATGCCTCTGTGATATGACATAAATTTTGCGGGCGTCTGAGGTGGGATTTGACCATGAAGTGTCGTACTTTCGCTGTGATTTCGTTCGCACATTTCCGCTGTGATTCGAAATTTAACGTAACTGGATTGCTTGGTTCATTATACGGGCTGAGTAAGAGCGCGCAGCTGTGAACATGGTGAATGTTATCAAGTGTATCATATATTGTACCCCACTCTGAGATATGTCGTGTGGAGCTGATAAGTGGGTACGATGTTGTGTAGAGTCAGCGGGGAGTCCAGGGGGGTACTTGCACGTGCCTTACACTGGACACACCTCGTTTCAAACCCCCTGCCGCGCACACTGACGAAGCGTATATGACTGGGTATCGGGCTAGCTCTCCGCCAACTAGTTTTTAACCAGCCTTGTCGAAGCAATTGATTTCCCGTTAGTCCGCTGTCTTGTGTGTGTGGTACAACTTTCTTGTGTGCTTTCGGGGATGGCTTGTGGTAATTAACAATCCGCTACATCGCTATTAGGTGTGAAAGGCACGACAAACACCTTTCATATGTAGCCGTGGAGGTGGAACCTCTGCATAAACATCGCCCGTAAAGCTGCGCGTTACGCTTTAACAATTTTCTTGTATTGTGTATTTAAAACGTGGTTTTGCATTGCGATAAGAGTTTGAAGCGGATATTTCAGAATTAATTCCAGATTTAACCAGTTTATCAGCGGCTTTCGTTATTTATTTATAAGGATGGTGCGAGCGATATGCCAAGTCACTTCTGTCTGCCATTTACACTCCTACAAAATACGCCCGAGGGAATGGCGAAGGCGTTCGCGGCCACGTCTTCAAAGCTTCCTTGGGGCTGGTGTAAACCATTGCTCAACGGAAAAGTCGTCACTTAAAATCTCATTTTGTAGCGTCACGTGATTGGGGTCTCGTTCCCAGTGGCTTGAGGGGTGCGGGTGGTGGGGCGGGGCGGGGTGAGGGTGGGAGGGTGGGGGTAATTGTAGGATTACTTAGATCTCAGTGACGTGGCTCGTGTGGCCTGTCATTTGTTGCTGATGGCCCCGATGGGAGGCTTGCCGTAAGCGGTTAACAACCCGGTGTTGTCGGGGACAGACAAGAGGGTGTGGCCATGCAGGCTGGGTAGGGTAGTTTAGAGGGTGGGGCTCGGTTCAAGCGGGAAATGCTATGGCCTGGGGGGGTTGAGGGGTGGTCGGGGGAGATCGGCAGGTGTCTACTTTGTCCTTAGGGACCTTTGTGCACTTTGTCATGCTAATTGGCAGGCACAATGGTCAAACTAACTCTGTACGCAAGGGGGTGGATGGGCGGGGACACTCCCGTACCCTCCCAGGGCATGCCCCCGCATACGACTGCTGCCGGGGCATGCAGAGATGAGCAACATTTACACAAGCTTCCGTTTTTTGGTCACCCAAACCATTTACTGTAGCATGGGTCTATCTCTTGTTTGGACATTTCAAACAGGGCTATATCTACGCCTAATTCAGGCATGTCGTAATCGCCAAAGACAACAAAGCTTTGACAAACTGTCAAACGCGAACAATAAATATTTGTCTCTTAAGCAAGCAATACATATTGCGTATTACACACTTGTGCTGCATTATATCGGGCTCATATATATATATGTATATATAAATATACATGTATTCGTATATATATATATGTGCATTATGATAAAGTGTTGTTATCTGGCATACTTACAAGTGCGTTTTTTCCTCATAAATGGATATTATGTGTGTGAATTATGTTTTTTACGCCGCAGTTGTATGTTAACAAGCTACATCGCTGAACCTTGACTGCAGCATTGCATTCATTCCTTTCACTGACCTCAAGTAGTTTTTTTTTTCGTAATCGCCTTTGTATTCTTGTCGTTCGGCCCAGTTTGGCATTGTGGCCAAGAGGCAGTTTTACCTTCTTTCGCCCCCGACAATGCTGTGTCGGGGCGAGCTACAATGCCCACCAACCCATATTGACACAGCGGTGTTTGGCTACAGCAAAGTCGGTCGCATCGGGGCCAGAGGTGAAATTGACAGAGGCTGAAAAAACGGGTTTATCTTGTGTGGCTGTGATTGTGTGGTTAAAGAAGAACGTCACACTTCGGCGTTCGCGACATGAGAGCTTTAACACGAGCACGTTCGGCCGTCACTCGATTCCCGGGGCAGTTCGCTCTCGGTGTCGCTGGCACCGGCAGAACAGACCCTCCACCGAGTCACCTACCATGCCTGCCGAGTTATGCCCCGCACTGTGTGCGGTATTATTTCTGGTCTCAAGGACATGGTATTTTGGATGCCGTAAAGCGTAGACTGTAGATGTATTGATCGATGTTCCCCTTTTGTGGATATTGACGCTATCCACAGGCGAAACAAATTCGTTCGTTTTCTCTGTTTCGCTTAGCGATATTGGTCATCAAAATATTCGTAGAACTGTACATGGATTTATCGCAATTGCCGGGACGGATACATTGATATGAAATATGTGTCCCATGTTTTGGTTTAATAAGGCACTTGATTAAAACTAGATGAGCAAAACAGGGTGGCTTGGAAAGAGTGGGGGGGTGGGGGGGGGGCTGGCAATATATCAATCTGCATCTCGTTTCTTGCAAGAGTCATTTAAAGCAGACGTGTCACGACCCACTGAGCTTCCTGTCCTATCCCTATCGTGTCTCGCTTCCTCTCCTATCCCTATCGTGTCTCGCTGCCTCTCCTATCCCTATCGTGTCTCGCTTCCTCTCCTATCCCTATCGTGTCTCGCTTCCTCTCCTATCCCTATCGTGTCTCGCTTCCTCTCCTATCCCTATCGTGTCTCGCTTCCTCTCCTATCCCTATCGTGTCTCGCTTCCTCTCCTATCCCTATCGTGTCTCGCTGCCTCTCCTATCCCTATCGTGTCTCGCTGCCTCTCCTATCCCTATCGTGTCTCGCTGCCTCTCCTATCCCTATCGTGTCTCGCTGCCTCTCCTATCCCTATCGTGTCTCGCTGCCTCTCCTATCCCTATCGTGTCTCGCTGCCTCTCCTATCCCTATCGTGTCTCGCTTCCTGTCCTATCCCTATCGTGTCTCGCTGCCTCTCCTATCCCTATCGTGTCTCGCTGCCTCTCCTATCCCTATCGTGTCTCGCTGCCTCTCCTATCCCTATCGTGTCTCGCTGCCTCTCCTATCCCTATCGTGTCTCGCTGCCTCTCCTATCCCTATCGTGTCTCGCTGCCTCTCCTATCCCTATCGTGTCTCGCTGCCTCTCCTATCCCTATCGTGTCTCGCTTCCTGTCCTATCCCTATCGTGTCTCGCTTCCTCTCCTATCCCTATCGTGTCTCGCTTCCTCTCCTATCCCTATCGTGTCTCGCTTCCTCTCCTATCCCTATCGTGTCTCGCTGCCTCTCCTATCCCTATCGTGTCTCGCTGCCTCTCCTATCCCTATCGTGTCTCGCTTCCTGTCCTATCCCTATCGTGTCTCGCTTCCTCTCCTATCCCTATCGTGTCTCGCTTCCTCTCCTATCCCTATCGTGTCTCGCTTCCTCTCCTATCCCTATCGTGTCTCGCTTCCTCTCCTATCCCTATCGTGTCTCGCTTCCTCTCCTATCCCTATCGTGTCTCGCTGCCTCTCCTATCCCTATCGTGTCTCGCTGCCTCTCCTATCCCTATCGTGTCTCGCTGCCTCTCCTATCCCTATCGTGTCTCGCTGCCTCTCCTATCCCTATCGTGTCTCGCTTCCTGTCCTATCCCTATCGTGTCTCGCTTCCTCTCCTATCCCTATCGTGTCTCGCTGCCTCTCCTATCCCTATCGTGTCTCGCTTCCTCTCCTATCCCTATCGTGTCTCGCTGCCTCTCCTATCCCTATCGTGTCTCGCTTCCTGTCCTATCCCTATCGTGTCTCGCTTCCTCTCCTAGCCCTATCGTGTCTCGCTTCCTCTCCTATCCCTATCGTGTCTCGCTGCCTCTCCTATCCCTATCGTGTCTCGCTTCCTCTCCTATCCCTATCGTGTCTCGCTTCCTGTCCTATCCCTATCGTGTCTCGCTTCCTCTCCTATCCCTATCGTGTCTCGCTGCCTCTCCTATCCCTATCGTGTCTCGCTGCCTCTCCTATCCCTATCGTGTCTCGCTGCCTCTCCTATCCCTATCGTGTCTCGCTGCCTCTCCTATCCCTATCGTGTCTCGCTGCCTCTCCTATCCCTATCGTGTCTCGCTTCCTCTCCTATCCCTATCGTGTCTCGCTTCCTCTCCTATCCCTATCGTGTCTCGCTTCCTCTCCTATCCCTATCGTGTCTCGCTTCCTGTCCTATCCCTATCGTGTCTCGCTTCCTGTCCTATCCCTATCGTGTCTCGCTTCCTCTCCTATCCCTATCGTGTCTCGCTTCCTCTCCTATCCCTATCGTGTCTCGCTTCCTCTCCTATCCCTATCGTGTCTCGCTGCCTCTCCTATCCCTATCGTGTCTCGCTTCCTCTCCTATCCCTATCGTGTCTCGCTGCCTCTCCTATCCCTATCGTGTCTCGCTGCCTCTCCTATCCCTATCGTGTCTCGCTTCCTCTCCTCTCCTATCCCTATCGTGTCTCGCTTCCTCTCCTATCCCTATCGTGTCTCGCTGCCAACCCTTCTATATTTACGACATCGCAGCACTTTACGATTCTTGTCTGCGTCTTGCGGAACAAGGTTTCAATCCTCTTGTGTAGCTTGTAAATTACATTCACAGACCCTACTCTTAACGAGTATGAGTGCCAGGAAGCCCGCGGTGGGGGTGCGGGAAAGGGGTGATGGAGGAGCAGAAGCTTGAAATGGGAGAGGGCGGGACGGGAGAGGGGGGGGTGGTAGGGCGGGACGAGAGACGGGTGGGAGCGCTGGACGGAAGAGGGGTGGGGGGGGGGTGAAGCTGCGTGGGGGATGTAGAGAAGGAGGGGTATGCATATTAACGCGTCCTCGCCCTCCCAGGGAGCCGTCATGGAGCTACGAGTGGTTAGTTAAAAGCGATTTGAAGACCTGAGACGGACTTTCTAGGCGCCGATAAGAGCATGTCTCGTGATAACAGCTGACATGTTGGTAAGCCAGACTCGTCCACTCACGTGGCGAGGGCTAGAGTGGCGGCAAGTTTACATCTCGCACATCGCCATGGCAACACTATCAGCGGTCAGTGATAGTGTGAAAAGCCCTCGTTTTGTGCTTTCCCCGAAGGCCAGCTTCGTCGCCTTTTCCCGTACGGCAAATACCTTCAATCCAAACTCCAAAGTGAGTCCATTGTGCGTTATGTGGCAGGATGGATTTACGTTTTTGTTATTAAAGCCCCGTTCACACGATGCGAGAAATCTTACGCCGGTCTTTACGATCGGTCGAAACTTCAGTCTGATGACGGTTCACACGGTCAGACAAAACTTTAGACAGACTGACACGACCAGGTAGTCACGTGACAGGGCCTTCTGACCCCCTGCCCTGGTTAACTGGTACATGTCACCCAAGTGAGCACATCCAGATGGCGCGAAGCCGGCACAGCGCGGGTTAAGCGACCTGACTCTAGGGTGGAAAGGGTTGGCCTTCGTCTCTCGACTAAAAATTATAGAGCTATCTCTAGCAGATAATAGTCCCTTAGTGCTTATTTGCGCCTACATGACTAATTTATCCCAACTTTTTATTGATACCTTCATTACAATAGAAGACTCTCCTACCCTGTCATATCCAGAGATCAAGCATTCCAACCCTGCACCCCCTCCAAAAAGAAATGAAGACTACCAGGGAAATTCTTAACTTTACCAGTCCAGTTTCTGCCAATTTTCGCGGCTATGGCTTTCAAGGCCAAGTTCCGCATGCCGGACTTCAAGTATACGGGGGATGATGAATCCAACAAGACTTCGTTGTCTCGCACAAGCCCAACAAACATCTCGGTTTCCTCAATATTGAGCGTGGTGTCAAGCTTCCCTTTCTTGTTGGTCGCCATCTTGGAAGTCGTTTACAAAAATGACGTCACGTCATGCCCGGCGCTGATTGGTTGAGGCTCCCTGAGTTCTTCCGATTTGTCGCAAGTTTTAGAGCATGTCCTATTTCAGAAAGTTTCGAATTGTCGGCAGTTTGGTCGTCAGGTTTGTCGTAACATTTGTGGCAAGGGCCCAAACTTACGACAAATCGCATCGTGTGAACGGGGCTTAACAAAATAGTTCTTTATGTTGTAGGTTTTTGCCTAAGTCACCCGCATCTGACTCATTCGCTCGGTTCGCATATTGCACGCTGAAGGCAAAACTGAAAAAAAAAATTGTAAGCAATGTGGCAATTTGGAAAAGTAATTTGGGTGATTACTTTCTTCATCACTGTGACTAAAACTGTGCGAATGTGTCATTAATTACTCTAATTACTGCCAAGGTGGAGGGACATCGACAGCACATGTTCCGTCCGGCATCTACCTCCATTCCCTGGCAGCGTATTTGGGGGTATAAAACCACCACTTTTTTGTGTTGGGCTTTTTTGCTTGGCGTATGGTAATATTTACCCGTGCCGTGTCTCATTCACATCCCGTGGACCATTCCAGCCTTTGATGCGCGCTGTTGTGACAGTATCGCTGTGACTGACTGACTGACACTGCAGCAGGCGATCAGGCGATCAGGCAGGCCAAACCAGGCCGGGTGACTGGCTTATAATACGTGTCCTCAAGTGATCCTTTGTGCCTTTCGGGGGAGGAGGAAAAGGGAAGTACAACAGCCCAACAGCTACAAGTTTGTTATAATAGGAAGTACCTCGTTGGCTTATTGTGCCCATCCGACTACCTGACACTGGCTGCGGTGGTCACCCCTAGGGGGAGAGGGGGGTGGGTGGGGGGGGTAGGGGTATCAGACCCTCCCGTCTGGTTAATTACCCCGACAGAATGGTTGTTTTCTTGGGTGAAATGCAGTGCGTTGACATAGGGTTAACCCTGCTATGCCAAATCGCCTTATTCACAGACACTGAACACTCGCCCTTCCCCCCCCCCCCCCCCCACTACACACACACACAACAGTTATTACAATGCCGTTTTAGAATGAGGTTTTTGTGCGGGGCCCATGTGTCCGCCACGGCGCCTATCAAAGCGACTAGATAGATCCACGTATACAGATAGCTATATATGTAGATATATGGATGTGCGTTTTATGACCAGTAAGCTGGCGCGGTGAACCTCGCAGTGCAGTTCACTTTTATCGACTGTCAGGTGTTTAGTTTGCTATCTTCATCCACTTGTGACTTAGGGTCCAACGCCAACGCCTCTAGCGGCGTCTAGCGTCACTAGGGTCCACGTGACTGCAGGTATATATATAGAGAGAGAGATACATATTCTGTTGATTTAGGTCTTGGCATAGTATCGTTGTTTTGGCCAAACAGTGCGATTGATTGACAATGATAAAAGATAATGATGATATTTAGTATTTATATCTTATTGTGAATTATGTCCTAGATCGCTGAAAAGATACATGGGCAGTTGACAATTTCGTAACTATTTCTCATCGAATATATATTTTTGTAACTGCATGTGTGATGCATGTGTATGTGCGTGTGTGTGTGTTTGTGGCTAACATAAGTATACCTATCAAACGGCCCTTTGAGGCTCGGCTCTGAGGGTTGTGGTCTGCCCACTTCGAAACCACCACATAACAGAGGTGGTCGCTATCACCGCCACAGGTGGAGGGGGGGAAGGGGGGGGTGTGATGGGTAACTTACGAGCACACGCCCTCAGTTAGCAACTGAGCCCCCACCGCCTTCCCCTCCCTCATCTTCCCCCCCCCCCCTCGCCCCCCCCCCTCTCCCACCAATGGCATAGACACTCGGGCTAATTTGCCAACACTTGATGAACTTACCCAAGGCCAAGGATATTGCCAGCCATTCTCTATGCAATGTCC
The DNA here is from genome assembly GCA_964019135.1 of Arenicola marina. Classification (NCBI taxonomy): domain Eukaryota; kingdom Metazoa; phylum Annelida; class Polychaeta; family Arenicolidae; genus Arenicola; species Arenicola marina. The sequence continues at coordinate 11,808,736 of OZ025261.1, read as the reverse complement.
CAGCGCCACAGCGGCGGGCGGCCGGGCGGCCCACGCACTCCTCGGCCTAGACTGGTCGCCACATCACAGGGTATCACAGGGTCGCCAACACGAGTGCATAGCCGACTGCGCTTATCAGCCATCTAGCAGTCTACCTGCTGCATCAGAAACAATGGTCTGAGTCTTCCGATGGGCCATCAGAGGGGGGGATTCGCGGTCATTGAAAGGGCTGACACAGACCTCTCGTCCCACTGAAGCACACCTCAGGGCGAGAGTGAGGCATTAGAATACCTGCCCATGTCTAACCCCGCGATGCGGCCGGCCGAGGCTTTGATCTGACCTAAGTCAACTTTTGTCATTCGCTCGCCGCTGTCCACAACCCCCCGGTGTCCACAACCCTCGCTGTCCACAACCCCCTGATGTCTACAACCCCCGCTGTCCACCAGACCAGCTGAGTCAACTCTTGGAAGCCCTCTTCCCGGATACCCGAGGCCAAGAGGGCAGAAACCCGGCGATACGCACCACCACAGACTTGTGTCAAATATACTTACCCGATTGATGCTTAGGAGCGTCGTGTGTGTATTGGACACTGAACAGTTGTCGTCAGATCTAATATTCACACCTTTGTTTGGATGAAAGCAAAGAGTCGGATGCTGGAGAAGTGGTGGAGATTTTTAGCACATAAAGGCTCTCTCTAATGGCATATGTGGTAGATTAAATATTAATATTCCGCATTTATTTTAACCGGTTATAGATACATTCTGTAGTGATGGAGTAGTTATAAACTTATAATTTTATTCGGGGCAATTATTGCAAATACAGGGGGTGTGAAAACTGAAACAAAAATACTGTTTTTTGCCCACTGCTAGTCCAGATGTCTTCTTAAAAGATCGATCTTCAGACAGAACGGAAGTGGTGGTAATTCTAATAAAATACGAACGACTGGAGGAGGCTGGAAACGAAAACAAACCTGTTGGTGTGGAGACAATTAGGAGTCTGGAGCGGTGGGGAGCGTCACTGGAGCGTCGGTGGGTACATCCGGTGGACGGCGACCCCGTTAGTGCTCGTCTGGATCGACGGACTCTGGCTCCGGCTGCTGGATGGCGGCGGGGGGGGGGTGCGATGGTTGGCAGGTGCGCGGAACACCGTGTTGGCGCCTAGCTTTGTTGTCCTTCCACACGTTGAAAAAAACTCAGTTAAATCGCCGAGTTTATGCGGTGAATGCGAGCTGGTTGCCCGGGATCGTGGCAAAGCATATCTTCCGGTGATATAAGGGTTTACTTCCCCCCCCCCCCCCACCACCACCATCTACTATCCTGAGGTTACCTGCATATTACTCATGTTAGGTTAACTAACCGTGGAAGTCGGCAATAAAGGGTCAAATTAATGGGAAACTGGACGAAATGGGACTGGAGGATGTGGCCAGGTAAATGGGGTGATAGGCAGGGGGGGGGGGTGGTCGACATGGACGTGACTTATGACGAATGTTCACTAGGGTGACAAACTGTCTGGACGCTGCGTGTGGATGCCCGACCCCCCACCCCTCCCCACCCGCTCCGTCCCTCCCGGTACCCATCCCACAGACGGCAGGGTGACCCTCAGACTCTTGATTGGCCGGATTACCGGATTAACGGATAAACTAACGGACTTCTATCGTTATCCGGTCGGTTAATCCGTTTTCGTGACAACAATTAGCGGGATTTTCACGTCGGCGGCTAAGGCAGCACTTCATATATAAATATATATGCGACTGGCCTGACCTTTGCCCTATCTCTACTGGCCTCTATCGGCGACCGCGAGGCAAACTGACACCGCGGCCAAAGCCCGTATATAGACCGGGGCTATATGGTCTGGGATGAGATGGGGAATGGGATGACCGTCGTATGTATGATATTCCATGTCGGATTAAGGAAGGATTTCCCCTTGCCTATCCACCCACCCACCGCAAATCTTCCTAACCCAGCAAAGGCGTCCGCGGGCTTCGGCCATTGAAGGTCAGTCAGATTGGGTTGGTTTCCAATAGTCTGTGCTATCGGGTCGTGGATCATATCGACGCATGCGCAGTTGGTCCCATCGCGGATGGAGACGCGCAAGGTGGGGGTGGGGTTGCCATTGACTGATACTGAGTGAATGCAGTGAAACCTCTATATATGACACGATATTGTATAGGGCCAGGGCATCCTCTGGTCGTTTTAGGGAGGTAGGCGGGTTATCGAGGTAGCGGCTTCCATCCATGTTGCATAGATGTATGGTTATTAAGAATCGTTTGAAAGCAGGCAAGATTTGGGAGGAAATTCGGCTTTTCCATGGCACGATTTGTGTTGGGTTTACTGTATAAACAACGAGGTTTTCTTCCCATAAATATACCATTGCTCTTGCCCTTAACTAATTTGTAATGACAGGGACTGGGGAGTTGGGTCCCGAGAGGCGGGAATATTGGGACGGTAGGAAGGAGGGGGGGGGGTGCGGGTGGGATGGGGGGTCTGTTTGGTCATGTACTCTTTTCCTCAGGGTCCTCTACCCCCGTCTGTCTGTCTGTCTGTCTATCTATCTATCACTGTCTCTCAGCCCTCTCCTTTCCACTGTGCCCCCCCCCCCCTTCACCCTCCCCCTCCCCCTCTCTTGGGAGGCGATTCGTGTTGGGAGGCTCCCCCAGACCGGTCCCACCATGTACTGGAATCTGACATCCGGTCGCAAGCATGGGAGTTCGGTTCGAATTGAGCAGTCATGGGACGGGTGCAGATGGGGAGCAAGGCGGAGGGGGGCGGGAAGGAGAGAGGGGGGGGGGCAAGAAATCCCTGGATCCCTAGAAATGAGATTACCACCGGGATACGAATGAAAGAGAAGGGGTGGGGGTATACTCCCAACCCATTCCCGGGGCCCCCATCCCGCCACTGGTATGGGTTCCGCCTGGGGTGTGTGGGTGGGGTGAGGGGTGCCACAGCACATTGCACGACACAATATGGCTGTGGGAAATGAGACAGTGGTAGTAGCATCAAGGAATGGTTGGTCAGGGTTCGACTGTTCATACAATAAAATGTGGAGCGGGGGGGGGATGTGTGTGTGTGTGCAGGGGTGAGGCGGGTGGGTGGGGGGGGAGGGTGGTGGAGTGCGCGTTGGGTCTGGTCCAGTGGTCTTGAGTGAATCAGAAGAAATAAAAATCAGTCTGGGAGTTGCAGCGGGGGTACCCTCAGCGAGTCCCTGGGGTGCCACCCTGGACGCCCGGGGGGGTGGTGGGGGGGGGAGGTGGAGGCAGCCCCGAAGCTCACGTCAGTTAGTTTCCTCCCGGCGTGCAGTTCGTCCGAATCAAGGGAAAGATCTGGTTCCGGCAGACGAGCTGCGGCCATGTCGCAGCCATCTTGTTGCGGCAGTTTATAGCTCTGTATTTTATTTCCTCACGCAGCAGCAGCAGCAGCAGCAGCAGCTCTCATATAAAGAGAGTTTATTAGCGCTGATTATCGAATTAGTTGTCCCCCACAAAGCTACCACTTTGAGGTGTAATTTTGGTTTGATGTCGCACACCAACCACCAAGGCCAATTCTCGAGACGGCGTCGAGTGTCCTATAGTTTACAGGTTCAGCTCACAACAGTGTAATATGAGTTATTACATACACCGCAGAAACTTCCATTTTGTTACAGATTTCCTGGAACAGCGTGTGTTTGTTTGTGTTTGCCACATGGCATAAGTTGATTGCATTCCTAGACTATGACGTCAGCGGGTGTAGGCCTGGATACAGCTATACTTGGGTATAATTTGGTGGAGGATTGTGACAGCTGCTGGTAGAATGGATATAGACGGAGCAGTTATATTCTGCCCCATGGGGGTGAAAGAGAACCCGGCACCATGCACCCATATGTACCCCATACCCCGCCTGCAGCCTGGTTACTGCAACGGCAACGTCGCTACCGCACCTAGCAACCCCGAACGCGGTAGGCCTCACCCCAACGCCCTCTAGCCCCCCCCCCCCTACTCCCGCTTCCTTCCCTGGGTCACACCCTAGGTTGGCGCGGAACGAGATCCTATATCAAACGCCTGGGAACCAGGTGGAAACAGTCGCGCATCCAGGGTACGAGGTGGGGGCGGTCTGGACCCAGCTGCCCCTCCCCCCACCCCCACCTCAGTCACCCCCCCCCCCCGTCGCCTTCCCTAACCAACCAGTTACCCCAAAACACTAGTGCCCCACCGCCACGCACCTGGTATAGTGTGGATCCATCACCAGAAATCTCACGGGTATATAGACGCTAAACTTACTAATCGTGGCATTGTCGACAGCTAAGCGTTTAAGGAATAGCGTGAGCGTTTGGGCATTGTTCATTTCTAATGCTCGACCAATCGTATAATGCGGCTCACATATTACTCGACGAAAATTATTTATGACATTAATCACTTCCATGGACCGTGGTGACAGGAGAATCGCTCGGCTATCGTTCCCCATTAGATTCGAACGGCTTTCCGCCTCCACGCTCACCGTCGGTCGCTTTATTACTCTCTGCTTTATTAAATATGTATATATACACGTTTTGGTACGCTGTACAATGCCTACATAAAAAAGGGGTATCCTCCTGAGAAATAAGGAGCCAGTGCGCTTAATTCGCTGACATAAAAGATTAAAATTTCTAGGAATGCTAAGCAGACGGCCAGGAAATTAGCGCAAGTGGAGGTGCCATGGAAACCTGATGGTGCGAACGGGAATTCCTGGTGGGGATGGGAAAGGATAAGAGGGCAGGAGAGGGTGGATAGTTCAGGAGGATAGGAGCATCCTTTTTCTCCCCCCCCCCCCCCCCTCCCCACCCCGCAGTGGCAGAGTGGGGAAAAGGGGATGTAGGCTGGAGATCTTCCAACGAATTGCCGTCAAAGGGTGAGTGCTCCTCGAGAGGGAGCGGGTAGCTCTAAATGGAAGAGGAAACCGCACGGTAAGGAGGAACAAGGTGGGGTGGGGGGTGGTGGGGGGGGGGGGGGCGGGTTATGAGTGTCTAGGTGAGGGCGAGGGGTGAGAGAAGAGAGATGGGGTGAGAGCATTGGGAGCATTTGAGGAGGGGATAGCATTCTGAGGTGGCTGGAGGGGAGGGATGGGATAGAGATGGGAAGTTGCGGGGAGTGGAAGCCGGACACCGATAGCGGCCGGTGTGGGTTGGAGATACTGAGAGGATGGCTGGTGAGGGGGTGGGAGAGGGGTTGTGGCGGTGGGGAGGGTTATATGGGGGGGGGGCGGGCCACAGGAGGCTTGGTGAATGAGTTCACCGGAAGACGCCACTAATGGGGAGTCTTCCCCCGGGTATTCAGCCTCCTTGGAGGCTAGGAGTCTCCGGCCGCCGGGGGGAGGTTCTAATCCCCAGTGGCGCCGGTTAACTCCGCTTCCTCGCCAGACGCTAAGCCTGGGGGGGTGGGGGGGGGGGGGTGAAGGGTAGTGGGTGGTGGGTGGTGAAAGAAGGGGAGCTGTGGTTGTGCGGGTGATGAAAGGAGTGAGGCAGGGGGTGGTGGGGGGTACGGGTGAGTTCAACAGCCTCTACCCGCTTGGTACCCTGTCAAAAATGAACTAAGCTGAGGTATGTGCGTCTCGGTGACTAGACTAGGCGGAGTCGGAGAAGATGGTGAATGTCTGCAGGGATGGCTGCCTTTCTGGCTGTCGTCGTTTACCATGTGAATGGAGGGCTGCTCTTCATGCAATCATACCCTGATGGCAGTGACGTATGGCCGGGTGCTCAGTGGTGGTGTGCAACGGTCATCACCAGAATATTTCTATTACGTTCTACTGTTGAGTTTGCCTGTTAACTGTTGATCCGTTTTATTATTATGTTGTAATCCGACTTGTATCTCGTCCAAATTCATAAATAAACTTCTGGGTGTGTAACAGATACGGACGGTAGGGAGGAGGGTGTGGGAGATATTCGTGGAATGTTTCCCGTGGTGACGGCTGCAATTGAAGCGTCGATGTTCACAGATAAGATTTGTGAGTTTTGTGGAAGTGAATAATTAACCGATTTGGCGTTCCCACCGCGAGGGGGCGTTGCGGCTCTGGTCCGGTGACCATGGTGACAGATGTTGTAGATGTCTCTGGCTGTGACTGCCCGGCGCGGTCCCTACCCCCGTGCCCAAGCTGGCGTCCCAGGGGGTTAATTCATACCTGTCTGTCTGAGGGAGATGGCAGGGAGGTTAGGGTGGGGTGTGATGTCGTAGGTAGCGGGAGTGTTGGAGGGGAGGGGTGGGGGGTGGGAGGTTCCGCACGAGTTACGACTCCCCGGGAACCAATTTCTATGTGACACGGAGGGTGGGAGGGTGGGGTGGATTGGGGAGGGGGGAGGGGGTGGCGGTAGCTGTCTAAAACTTCAGCAAAGGACTTTATGGATAAGATTTAGCTGCAGTATTAGAATCTGCTATGGTACCCCGGAACTTGTAGCGTAGGGAAGTCCCCCCCCCCCCACCCCCTACATGGTTTGTTCACCCACCCCCACTCTCTCCACCAGCTCCCCCCCCCCCCTCTCAAGTAAAAAGTCCCATCTGAACCCTCACCCAACCGCTCTCTCCGTACAATATACCACCTGTGATCTTAAGATGAGGATAGGCGGATCCGGAGTTTAGGTCTGGATATTACCCAAAGGTCTGCTGTATCCTGTTGCTGCTGTGAGACGGGGAATGACCTTGGCATGGCAATCGGGGATCGGAGAAGAGATAGGGGGGGGGAGGGTGAGAGGGGTAGGGGGTAGGGTGGGGCTGAGGGAGGCCTGCTGGCCACAAGGGATTTGCTGTCAGGCATGATATGATGTTCTTTTCCCATGAGACCACAACTCCCAAGGTTCAAACGGTTTATATGACTAAGGCACCAGGTAGGCGGAAATCTGGAAGTAATAAACATTTTAAATATTTCCGTTGATGTGTCTTGTCTGCCATGTACAGAATGCGCAGCCTTGACTGTGGAATCCGACACTGAACACTGCATGGATACATATGTAACACGTCAGTTCTCGTTAACGTGGATGACGTAGAGACGTTATAGTGACATTACATTCGGTAGAGATATGACGATATTGTCTGCGATTGGTGATATGGCTGTCTGCCATGTGGATACCCTCTACGTAATACTATAGTAAGTTATCTCCATGCGCCAATCGGTTTGACCTTGATAAGGTCTCAATGCCAGGTGCCATTTTGACTTCCGTAATTCGCGATCCAGGTGGGAAAATCTCCCTTGGTTACATACACATCCGACCCTCTACCCACCCCCCAACCCCCAACACACACCTCATACCCTTCCGGTCCCGCCCGCCCGCCCTTCTGGAGTGGCGTTTGTGGGTGGGTCAGTTTGCTTGGGGTAGACTAGACGGGGGCGGGGGGCGGATAGGATAAGGTCGAGTTAACTTGGCGTGGTTACCTTCCCTAATCACCCTTTCCCTCCCTTGCTTTCCCCTTTTCTGACCCTCCCCCCCCCCCACCCACCCACACCCCAGCCCGCGTCCGCCCCCCACCCTCAACCGCCCCTCCTACCCACCCCTATGGCCCTCCTCTGCATGGTACGTAATTAGAAGCACCTGTGGGCGGGTGGCAAAGGAAACTTTTACCACCTCTCGATCTGCCGTGGATGTTGGCTCGTTTGCTCGTCGGCCGCTTGTGCACTGCGTGGACACTGTTGGACAGAAAATAACCTCCCGATGACTGACTTTTAGGTCCTAAATGGCCTAAGTTCTGAACTGATATGTTGCTGTTTCAGGCCATGAAGGCTGATCTTAGCCAAGCGACTTCCTGGAACAAGGACAATTATTGGATGAAACAGTTCCTGGTGTCCCCCCTTTAATCAGCCAATAAAGGAAATTTATAAACGGTTACCTCGTTTACATTATAGCCACCGGTCGGTCTAATGGGTTGTTGTTTTCTGCTGGGTGTTCTTAACATGACCCTCAAGTGGCGTGCCGAGAGTAAACTAAGGCAACTTGAACACCCTTATCGCCACCCGTGGAGAATCTAATAAAAGAATCATTCCCCGAGATAAGCAGACTTATCCACTGGACTTAACCTCGTGCTCGAGGTGACCCTGTCTGATTACTGTATGGCACGTCGTCAGACCGTACTGGTACTACCCCCCCGCCCTCCCATTACCCCTACCCTCCCGCCCACCACCCATGTATCTCCCCTCTCCTTGCCTATGACCCCTACGAAAACCCCTCCCCCCCCGCATCTCCCTTCTTGTCTGCCCTCATCTTTGCTTATAACCCCCAACCCCCCCCAAAAAAACCTCTCCCCCACCACCGCCTCAATCTCCCTTCCTCCTTGCGTATGACTCCCCCCCCCCCCTCCCCTTCCCCCCCCCGCCACCCCTGACCCCCACCCACTAATACCCCCTTCCCGCCCTGATTGGAGGGGTCCCCCATTACGAATCTCTCGGTGATAACGCTAACGTGCGGTTGGTATATATAATGAGCCAATCTGGTGGCGTGGCCCTACGAGAGGTTATACGAGAGGTTATACGAGAGGTTATACACGCTGAGGGGTCTCCTTAGTTTATCTCCTTATTCTGTTAACATAAAGCTGCTGTTTACACGGCCAGTCGCCACCGGCTGTGAGCACACTGATACCCGCCAGTTATCCCAGATAACCCCTTCGTATGTAACCTTATTACAGGCTACTTTATATCGCTTTCAAACGGACCGTGCTCTTGGCAAATGTTCCATTGCACATTGCACACACGTGTGTAACGTCAGGATTCATTTTGGGATCGGATCGGTCTTCTCACAATTCACATCCCAGTAGGTACGATATATCGTTTTGCAAAATATTGCAGTTGTTGGTACTAGACTGTAGCCCTACAGTTAATATTAGAACG
>OZ025261.1:11763959-11799741 GCA_964019135.1 Arenicola marina | reverse complement strand
CCACATGGCATAAGTTGACTGCATTCCTAGACTATGACGTCAGCGGTGTAAGCCTGGATACAGCTATACTTGGGTATAATTTGGTGGAGGATTGTGACAGCTGCTGGGTAGAATGGATATAGACGGTGCGGTTATATTCTGCCCCATGGGGGGTGAAAGAGAACCCGGCACCATGCACCCATATGTACCCCATACCCCGCCTGCAGCCTTGGTTACTGCAACGGCAACGTCGCTACCGCACCTAGCAACCCCGAACGCGGTAGGCCTCGCCCGAACGCCCCCTGCCCCCCCCCCCCTCAATGCTCCCCGTACTCCCTCCTCCTTTCCTGGGTCACACCCCTGGGTTGGCGCGGAACGAGATCCTGTATCAAACGCCTGGGAACCAGGTGGAAACCGTCGCGTATCCAGGGTACGAGGTGGGGGCGGTCTGGACCCACGCTGCCCCTCCCCCACCCCCACCTTATTCACCCCCCCCCCCTCCCGTCACCAGTCCCCTGACCCCCGGCCGGCTGTTAAGCCCACCTCGGCTACCAAGCCCAAGCCCAAACGATACTGTTAGACTCAAAGCCGTTCGCCCCCTCCACCCCCCCCCCCCCCCCATCCTCTATTCCCAACCGACACCCCCACAACCCACCGCCACGCCCTGGTATGGTGTGGATCCATCACCAGAAATCTCACGGATATATAGACGCTAAACTTTGACTTACTAATCGTGGCATTCTCGACAGCTAAGCGTTTAAGGAATAGCGTGAGCGTTTGGGCATTGTTGATTTCTAATGCTCGACCAATCGTTTAATGCGGCTCACATATTACTCACGAAAATTATTTATGACATTAATCACTTCCATGGACCGTGGTGACAGGAGAATCGCTCGGCTATCGTTCCCCATTAGATTCGAGCGGCTTTCCGCTTCCACGCTCACCGTCGGTCGCTTTATTACTCTCTGCTTTATTAAATATATATATATACACGTTTTGGTACGCTGTACAATGCCTACATAAAAAGGGGTGGCCTCCTGAGAAATAAGGAGCCAGTGCGCTTAATTCGCTGACATAAAGATTAAAATTTCTAGGAATGCTAAGCAGACGGCCAGGAAATTAGCGCAAGTGGAGGTGCCATGGAAACCTGATGGTGCGAACGGGAATCCTGGTGGGGATGGGAAAGGATAAGAGGGCAGGAGAGGGTGGATAGTTCAGGAGGATAGGAGCATCCTTTTTCTCCCCCCCCCCCCCCTCCCCACGCGCAGTGGCAGAGTGGGGAAAGGGAATGTAGGCTGGAGATCTTCCAACGAATTGCCGTCAAAGAGTGAGTGCTCCTCGAGAGGAGCGGGTAGCTCTAAATGAAGAGGAAACCGCACGGTAAGGAGGAACAAGGTGGGGTGGGTGGTGGGGGGGGGTTATGAGTGTCTAGTGTGGCGAGGGTGAGAGAAGAGAGATGGGTGAGAGCATTGGGAGCTTTGAGGAGGGGATAGCATTCTGAGTGGCTGGAGGGAGAGATGGGGATAGAGATGGGAAGTTGCGGGGAGTGGAAGCGGACACCGATAGCGGCCGGTGTGGGTTGGAGATACAGAGAGGATGGCTGGTGTGGGGTGGGGAGAGGGGTTGTGGCGTTGGGGAGGGTTATGGGGGGGCGGGCCACAGGAGGCTTGGTGAATGAGTTCACCGGAAGACGCCACTAATGGGAGTCTTCCCCGGGTATTCAGCCTCCTTGGAGGCTAGGAGTCTCCGGCCGCCGGGGGAGGTTCTAATCCCCAGTGGCGCCGGTTAACTCCGCTTCCTCGCTAGACGCTAAGCCTGGGGGGTGGGGGGGGGGTACGGGTAGTGGGTGGTGGGTGGTGAAAGAAGGGGAGCTGTGGTTGTGCGGGTGATGAAAGGAGTGAGGCAGGGGGTGGTGGGGGGTACGGGTGAGTTCAACAGCCTCTACTTACTTGGTACCTGTCAAAAATGAACTAAGCTGAGGTATGTGCGTCTCGGTGACTAGACTAGGCGGAGTCGGAGAAGATGGTGAATGCTCTGCAGGGATGGCTGCCTTTCTGGCTGTCGTCGGTTACCATGAGAACGGAGGGCTGCTCTTCATGCAATCATACCCTGATGGCAGTGACGTATGTCCGGGTGCTCAGTGGGTGGTGCAACGGTCATCACCAGAATATTTCTAATTACGTTCTACTGTTGAGTTGCCTGTTAACTGTTGATCCGGTTATTATTATGTTATAATCCGACTTGTATCTCGTGCAAATTCATAAATAACTGTTGGGTGTGTAACAGATACGGACGGTAGGGAGGAGGGTGTGGAGATATTCGTGGAATTGTTTCCGTGGTGACGGCTGCAATTGAAGCGTCGAGTTCACAGATAAGATTTGTGAGTTTTGTGGAAGTGAATAATTAACCGATTTGGCGTCCACCGCGAGGGGGCGTTGCGGCTCTGGTCCGGTGACCATGGTGACAGATGTGTAGATGTCTTGGCTGTGACTGCCCGGCGCGGTCTCTACCCCGTGCCCAAGCTGCGTCACGGGGGGTTAATTCATACTGTCTGTCTGAGGGAGATGGCAGGGAGGTTAGGGTGGGGTGTGATGTGGTAGGTAGCGGGAGTGGGGTGGGGAGGGGGGGGGGGGGGGGAGGTTCGCACGAGTTGCGACTCCCCGGAACCAATTTCTATGTGACACGGAGGGTGGGAGGGTGGGGTGGATTGGGAGGGGGGAGGGGGTGGGGTAGCTGTCTAACTTCAGCAAAGGACTTTATGGATAAGATTTAGCTGCAGTATTAGATTCTGCTATGGTACCCCGGAACTTGTAGCGTAGAGAAGTCCCCCCCCAACTCTACTTGTTTGTTCACCCACCCCGCTCTCTCCACAGCTCCCCCTCCCCCTCTCAGTAATAAGTCCCATCTGAACCCTCACCCCAACCGCTCTCTCCGGACACCTATGATCTTAAGATGAGGATAGGCGGTCCGGAGTTTAGGTCTGGATATTACCCAAGGTCTGCTGTATCCTGTTGCTGCTGTGAGACGGGGAATGACCTTGGCATGGTAATCGGGGATCGGAAGAGATAGGTGGGGGGGGAGAGGGGTAGGGGGGTAGGGGGGGCTGAGGGAGGCTGCTGGCCACAAGGGATTTGCTGTCAGGCATGATATGATGTTCTTTTCCATGAGACCACAACTCCCAAGGTTCAAACGGTTTATATGACTAAGGCACCAGGTAGGCGGAAATCTGGAAGTAATAAACATTTTAGATATTTCCGTGATGTGTCTTGTCTGCCATATACAGAATGCGCAGCCTTGACTGTGGAATCCGACACTGAACACTGCATGGATACATATGTACACGTCAGTTCTCGTTAACGTGGATGACGTAGTGACGTTATAGTGACATTACATTCGGTAGAGATATGTCGATATTGTCTGCGATTGGTGATATGGCTGTCTGCCATGTGGATGCCCTCTACGTAATACTATAGTAAGTTATCTCCATGCGCCAATCGGTTTGACCTTGATAAGGTCTCAATGCCAGGTGCCATTTTGACTTCCGTAATTCGCGATCCAGGTGGGAAAAATCTCCCTTGGTTACATACACATCCGACCCTCTACCCACCCCCCAACCCCCAACACACACCTCATACCATTCCGGTCCCGCCCGCCCGGCCTTCTGGAGTGGCGTTTGTGGGTGGGTCAGTTTGCTTGGGGTAGACTAGACGGGGGCGGGGGGCGGATAGGATAAGGTCGAGTTAACTTGGCGTGGTTACCTTCCCTAATCACCCTTTCCCTCCCTTGCTTTCCCCTTTTCTGACCCTCCCCCCCCCCCACCACCACCCCAGCCCGCGTCCGCCCCCCACCCTCAACCGCCCCGCCTACCCACCCCTATGGCCCTCCTCTGCATGATACGTAATTGGAAGCACCTGTGGGCGGGTGGCAAAGGAAACTTTTACCACCTCTCGATCTGCCGTGGATGTTGGCTCGTTTGCTCGTCGGCCGCTTGTGCACTGCGTGGACACTGTTGGACAGAAAATAACCTCCCGATGACTGACTTTTAGGTCCCAGATGGCCTAAGTTCTGCACTGATATGTTGCTGTTTCAGGCCATGAAGGCTGATCTTAGCCAAGCGACTTCCTGGAACAAGGACAATTATTGGATGAAACAGTTCCTGGTGTCCCCCCTTTAATCAGCCAATAAAGGAAATTTATAAACGGTTACCTCGTTTACATTATAGCCACCGGTCGGTCTAATGGGTTGTTGTTTTCTGCTGGGTGTTCTTAACATGACCTCAAGTGGCGTGCCGAGAGTAAACTAAGGCAACTTGACACCCTTATCGCCACCCGTAGAGAATCTAATAAAAGAATCATTCCCCGAGATAAGCAGACTTATCCACTGGACTTAACCTCGTGCTCGAGGTGACCCTGTCTGATTACTGTATGGCACGTCGTCAGACCGTACTGGTACTACCCCCCCCCCCCTCCCATTACCCCTACCCTCCCGCCCACCACCCATGTATCTCCCCTCCTCCTTGCCTATGACCCCTACGAAAAACCCTGCCCCCCCCCCCGCATCTCCCTTCTTGTCTGCCCTCCTCTTTGCTTATAACCCCCAACCCCCCCAAAAAAAACTCTCCCCACCACGCCTCAATCTCCCTTCCTCCTTCGGTATGACCCCCCACCCCCCCTCCCCTTCCCTCTCCCCCCGCCACCCCTGACCCCCATCCACTAATACCCCCTTCCCGCCCTGATTGGGCGTCCCCCATTACGAATCTCTCGGTGATAACGCTAACGTGCGGTTGGTATATATAATGAGCCAATCTGTGGCGCTGCCCTACGAGAGGTTATACGAGAGTTATACGAGAGGTTATACACGCTGAGGGGTCTCCTTAGTTTATCTCCTTATTCTGCTAACATAAAGCTGCTGTTTACACGACCAGTCGCCACCGGCTGTGAGCACACTGATACCCGCCAGTTATCCTAGATAACCCTTTCGTATGTAACCTTATTACAGGCTACTTTATATCGCTTCAAACGGGCCGTGCTCTTGGCAAATGTTCCATTGCACATTGCACACACGTGTGTAACGTCAGGATTTATTTTGTCTTCTCACAATTCACATCCCAGTAAGTACGATATATCGTTTTGCATAATATTGCAGTTGTTGCTACTAGACTGTAGCCCCACAGGTAATATTAGAACGATTTACACGGCTCTGAGTGACTGCTGTGCTGATCGTATGTCCCCATATGCTTGGTCTCCAGTGACATTACCCTCCAATGACCCTGACGTCGGTCTCTAGTGGCATTGACCCCAGTGACCCTGACCTTGGTCTCCGGTGACATTGCCCCCCCCCCCCCCCCCCAGTGACCCTGACCTTGGTCTCCGGTGACATTGCCCCACAGTGACCCTGACCTTGGTCTCCGGTGACATTGCCCCACAGTGACCCTGACCTTGGTCTCCAGTGACATTGCCCCCCCCAGTGACCCTGACCTTGGTCTCCAGTGACATTGCCCCCCCCCCAGTGACCCTGACTTTGCTTTCCGTATAATAATAGTACTAATCCTGCAAGCCACTCTACTGAGTGGCTTCACCGGCCAATATATCCCGGACGACCTATTTCCGCAATCCGAGCTACAGTTGTCGGGACTTGTGCTCCAGATAGATAGTCATTAGGCACACATTGTACTCCTGTGAGACTTCATGTGAAATGAGTTGGCCTCCCATATTATTTCCATTACACCATGGCGCTGGGCTCGTGGCACTGACTGAGTGACTTACTTACTGTGAGAGCCACCATGGCACATGGCACACTTGGGTTGCCAAGTCTCACCACATGGGAATGGAAAGCCTTAGCCCCAACACCAGCTGGAGGCGAAACAAAACTCGCGACCACTGGCGGTCATGTTCCTTCATTATCGCTCGGCCGGGGGGAGACGCCGTATCAGACTTTATGATGCCGCCATATTGGATACCAGTTTTGTTCCCCAATGGTGTTATTTTTCTCGCCCAGCAGGAACCATCTCTCCACTCCCCCCCCCACCCCCACCACCCCCAGTCGCCTGTACCCCCCCTCCCCCTCCCCCAACCCTACGCCTGTCTGCATTCCCCGACTGTAGGCATATACCCGTGTAGCGTCGACAATTCTCACATTTTAGTAGCAATCTCGCGGGCCGGCGTTAAAGGTGACGGTGGGGTACATGGGTTCTAATAAATACTCCCGACGCATTGTATCCATGTAGGATGGGGAGGAACTCGTGGATATAGGATGTTTTCTCATCCCTGCTCGGGGTACAGGTGGCTATTAATCCAACCTCCAATATCTCTGTCGGGCAATGGGGTTCAGATATACCACTAGATATTGCGTCCGGTTAAAGGGAAGCTGCGTGGTGGGGGGTGGGGTACGAGATTGCTTTAGAATTTACCCCCTCCCCCTCCCCCCCCCTTCCTCTATCCTCTCTTCCCCCAGCCCCCAGAAGGAGAGGACGAGCGAGAGATCAGACTATAGATGGTTGGTGGTCAAGGATTCTGGTGGGTACCATCCCATTCCTTGTGGTGACACAGAAGTCCTGCATATGTAGACCCCCCTAGACCCCCGTCAGTCTTTGGTGGTCGTCCCGTCTTGGTTCACAACCTTACCGAGACGCCTCATGAAGCAAGCATCCCTCACTCCCAAGGCGGTCGTCACAACTCTGCTCCTGCGAGTGACGTCGGGAACGAAGAGACGATACGATGGTGGGTGGTTGGGAGGGGGGCGGGGGGGGGGAAGGGGTGTAGAGACGTCGCGAGGCGAGAATTCCGACGATCTGTGACGGGCGGGAATTTAATCATTTGACCCGGCTAATCCGGGGCTGGGTATGGGGAGGGGGGTGGGCGGGGCTGGGTATGGGGAGGGGGGTGGGCGGGAGGAGGAGGGTGTGATGGGGGGGGGGGCGTGGCTGACGGAGTTGCCCCCATGCTTATCGGAGTTACGCCAATTTGTGCCGGGCTGGCGGACTGTGAACACCTGTGGGACACATTCTCACCACCGCCTAGTCACCCCCTTGGTATACTCACCCCGCCCCACCCGCACCCATCACAGTTGAAATTTTCCTCAGTTGAAAACAGCCTCCCTCTCGTCTTTTCCTCGTCATTATCATCCTCCTCATCGCCTCCTCATCCCTTCTCCTCCCCCTCATCTCCTCCTCGTCCCTTCTCCTCATCTTCATCATCTCTTCGTCCTTCTCCTTCTCCTCCTCAGCGTCCCTTCTACTCATCATCTCCTCCTCGTTTTGTCTCCGCCTACTCATCCTCATCTTTTTTTCCTTCTCCTCCTCCTTTACGCCTCCCTGCCGCTGAAACCCCGGATGCTCTATTGCGCCCGACACGGCTTCCCACATCTCTACCCCCGGGGGGACGACGAATGCATTCGTGACATCGGCATTCGATATTTAACATTTAGTCCCCTAAGAGACATCGTACAGGGAATGCACCTCGGTATTAGAAACCTGCTCCAAGGAAGGTCCTACACCCATGTTTACAGCTGCTAGCACCTCAAAACTTGTAACGCCTCTATCTCTATATCGTAAATACTGGAAAACATTCTCCCAATTCGGACATACGAATTTTGCACACACAAAAATACCGAGCGAGTTCTACCCTAACCGTCAAAAGCTGAGTTATGTTCCATTAGAAGATAACGACATCTTCGTCGTCTTGCCGCCTGGAGACCAGAGACCCGGGTCGCCAGGCTGATTTGTGGCATGGTCGTTTGTTCTCGATAAGCACGGCTTCAGTCCTTGCAATTCTCCTTGCCCCAGCCTTCAGTGATGTACGGCCCCTGCTTTGTCTGAAGAAGGCTTTCAACTCTTTTTGTGCGTGTTGTATGGGTGCCTTTTTTTCTAACGTGAGGAGTTCTGAAAATGCCTTGTGCTTTGGTTTTTCCCGTTATCTCTCGCAGCTATGAAAAGTCGACTTCCTCGACTGCCATTGAAGTGATAGAATTCACACCACAGAGCGAGCGCGGTGAATCTGTCTGAATACCTTTACATGCCCTTCAAGTAGTAATGAAAACTCCGGTGTTATTTCAACCCCAAAATCTGACTTTAAAGTCTAGTGTGAGTCCGCTGAAGAAAAGTCCGGTACGAACGCGCCCCTTTACTCACTGGCGTTTGATGTGTTTGAGCCGAATTACTTTCTGTTGACAATGATTGGATCCGGCTTAGCACTTTGCGGTCGAGTCTCTCGTATTATTATAGATGTTTTGCTATGTATAAAAAGAAGTTGCGGTGTAATATGAGATCCTCAAATTAAAAATCCGTCAGCGCTGACAGGTGCTGAGGCGGAGACCCAACCCTGTGGGTTTTGCTGGCGCGGGGCTGTATCATAGCTTGTATCGTAGCCTGGCGGTGTCTCACGGAATGTGCGCCCCCCTGCGATACAATTCTCTATTTGTACGGAGCATGTGTTGGTGGTAGTACGTTTAGCGTTTCTGATAAGGAAAGGAGGAAAAAAAACGTTATTTCCTTCGAGTGTTGTTTACTCCTCATTAACACCGAAAGACCATTTAATTTCGGTTTGTAAGTGCACTAAGTATTGTTTGCCTATACGTATATACCCGGCGGCAAATCTGTTAGCGGTATGGCGGATGGGGGGAGAGGGCACAAAACACCGGGTAAACCATGGGTAAAAGTTCGCCAGTATAGGATCGGTGTAGAAGGTGCTCGAAAAGGGTGGAGAGGGGAGGTGGATGTGTGTGTGTGGGTGGTGGGGGGGGGGGGGGTGGCCATGGGCAGAGTGAACTGCCAGGTACCTCACCTCTGGGTGCATATCAATGGGGGCTAATTACGGGGGACTACGGTTTAGATGACAGGTTCAGGTTACCGGGAACCCCGCCACGCCGCCCCTCCCACTCTCTCTCTCTCTCTCTGACTCCCCCATCCGCACGCCGTACGTCACACCTCTAGTAGGATTGTGTCTGTGTTGAGCGGCCTTTGTGAGGAAGGACCCGGCGGTGCCGTACCGACCTGCAGGCCCCGTGCTGACGACAGACAGACAGACACCCAGACCAGCTTGCCCTATCTACCCTGCCAGCCAGTCAGCCAGCCACCTGGTTTTTCCAGCATGACAGCGTGCCCCCGCCCCTACTGTCACCACCATCACCCCCGCTCACCACCATCACCCCCGCTACCACTGTCACCACCATCACCCCCCCCCCCCCCCCCCCGCCACACGAGACTTCCGTATTAAAGAGACTTACAACGTGAATGAATCTCATTAAGGGTAACTTAACACACTGTTAGATTGAAAAGCGACTGATGCAGAAAGTAACATGTATTCGTGGTGACGCGCGCGTGAGGCGGAAAAACGTCTCATCCTACCACTTATTGTTAGTTACCCTGGTAACATTCACAATGCGAACATTTTCAAACATATATCGCCTCCTAATAAACTGATAAAGGCTAGCCTGCCATGACTTGTCGACGCTTCATGTCTTTATTCACCTCATTGCTCGACATCTTCTGTATGCCTGGACACAGATATGGAAGCCGGGATGGGTCATTATCAAGTTTCAAGCTTGAATCTAAATCCATTGAAATAACTGTAAGGAGGAATATGAATGGATTTTTTCCCCCACAATGTTCTCAATTAAAATGCTTTCCCCGGCTGCTCTCATGTGTCTTTTATACCTTAAACACATGAATATTTGACGTTTTCCCCCCATCAGATTTTCCTTCATCTTATTATTGCACGAGTGCTGAGAAACGATGATATGTTTCATCAGATCTAGAAGCCTATATTTACTTTTAGCGTTTATCCATATATTGAATAACTGCAAGGCAGACATGGAATTGTGATGTTGCTGCACCTTCACACAAGGTTGCTTAATAGAACAAGAAATGGTGTCAGCTATCGTCGATCGCGTGACTTTTTGAAATTGTCTGTTAACAAATACATACATTAACTGTTGATATTCATAGAACTATGCGGGATTTATCGCCTCCGGTCTGTCGCTATAACTGCGCAGCACATCGTGGACCACACAACGAGTCACCAATGGCGACTCGCTGTATGCGCCATCAGTGTCCTATGAACAGTCTATACATGCACAACCGCCACGTGGTTTGTTAAGGCCGGAAATATTGCGCTGCCGTGACATTACCTTTATTATCGCTCATTCCGAGCCCCACGTGTGTGGCCAGCTCCACCCCTAGCTCCCCCCCCCCCCCACCCACCCCTCCCACACACACACACAAACAGATCTCTCATAGCTGCACCGATTATATACCGTAATGATACACAAGTCTCTTTAGATGATTTCTACGAAACCGACGCGGAATGGCTTTGCTCATCGATTTCGAGGAAGTTTGTTTGCTGTGCTGCGGCCTGGGTGGTAAACCGCATTGCCTGGCTTTGAAGGCTGGTGTAGAAGCGTATTTTCCAATTAGATTTCGCCGCCCCGTGGCGTGTTTTCGTTAGCATGATCCCACCGCCACAAAGGCGGGGTTAAATTTACGAGCGTCACTTATCTAATTGAAACACTACCGACGCTACGTTCACAAAAGCCTTGCGCAATTCCGGTTTCTATGTATAGAAACGAATACATATATACCGAAAAGGGGCGCGATAAACCGTCAACGACGGCTTCAAACGCCCCAATATCGGCGGCGGAACAGGTGCGTCGTAAAAGTTTACAACGACAAGGCAATGCTGGAAATGACTGAAGTTACCTTTGAAATCATTATACGACCTCGCTATTGCAAGGTTTTCATGTAGCCCCCAGATTACATTGTCCAGTTATTGTATAGCTTAAAGTCCCATGGGAGGGCCCCGTGATGGTTAAATGACACTAACCACTTGGAGCCCCTGCATTGACGGGCGCGTAATGGTGCCAGTGTTGCCTCAGTGGACAATGCCCCCATTCTTCCCAACGGTATTTAACAGATTGGAGGTGACTAATTTCTCACCCGGGTCGGCTTGGGAGCCGTCTTTGAAGAACAATCTGTTTGGTTATGCCCCCTAAAGTTAGCTGCGCGGGCCTGGCCAAAGCGTTTTATGTTTACGACTGTGAAGAGCTCCTAATTGGAGGAGAGAAACTAATTTCGCGACTGCGCGTTGCTAGCACTTCGTCGCAAGGCGGTTAGTTTATTGCCATAGTTGTTTGTGTTACTTAAGTCTTGGGGGTCTTCTGAAGGTAAGGTTGTAAAATTGGTCTGAAAGCCCTGCACCCCCACCCCCACCTGAGGCCGTGTTTGTATGTGTAACCGAGATAATAACAGCCAGTTATATATATGTCCCAGTGGCTGTATGTAACCCTCTGGGTGGGAGGGTGGGTGGCTGGGGTCGTCCACAGTTAGCCGCCCGGGCCTATGTAAACACGCAGGGTATCTAAGGCTTTATTCAATTGACGCATAAAAGATATAATGCAGAATACGTTTTGGCGTTAAATTGATTTCGGTTTAATGAATCGTATTATGTGATTAACATTCCGTACTTGCGGAGACTTATATAACAGTGCAATATAAAATCATTTAGGCTCTCAACAGGTCAAGCTGCTAAACTATCCGTATAGTGCAATATAAAATTCGTTCAAAAGGTCAAGTTGCTAACGCATCCCTCTGTGGCATTAGTTTTTCTCACGCTAAGCCCAAGGTTTTCTTTGCAACAAAGGGGTGCTTGTTACCTGTATGTTTAAACAGTAGGCCAAGATGTCACGTGACTCAATTCCGTGCTTACCTAAGGACCAATGAACGCGTTTTCCGTTTGAGCGCCCAGCAGGAAAATAGTGTTGGTCCCCAGTGGGTCTCTGTCTGTGTCTCTCTCTGTCTACTTACTGGCTCTGAGCGCCCTAAGTAGCTGTGTACAAACAAAAGTGTTTGGTTAGGGGTGTGTAGCAGCTAAATGCTGAAGTAATTAACTAATTTTTGTATGCATTTGGTGACGTAATTTAAAGTCCTTTCCGTTTCGTTTCACATTTTGGGGCATAATTTTTAAGCGCAAGTTTTTCATTGTCTAGACCTGAAGGGCTTTTAAATCAATAAATAAATTTCTTACGTTAGGGTGTGACTATAAATATATCGCTTGTGAAAAGAGTTAGAGATTTGAATTAGTTTCTTGAGTGATGTATCCTTGTGGAGTTTTATCGGTCTGGGGTAATAACATGGAGCGAAGAATAGTGGAGGGGGTAGGGGTGTGGAGGGGGGCAAGGGGTGTTGATAAAGGGAGGGGTGATCTTTCCCAATGTTATTGTCGGGTTGGCCCTGCGGGAGACATACAGAGAGAGACGTATGCATATATAAAATACAAATATACGTCCACCCATAAATTACAGACATATTCGTTTCATATATTGAGAGCGAGAGAGAAGTTTTGCCACCCATGGTGACATGTAGAGGAATGGTTGGGGGGTTGAGGTGGGGGTGAGGGTGTCAGGGAAGGGTGGGGGTGGGGGTGGAGCTCTCACGATCGGGCTGTCTCTTAGCGGCGGCGCGGGGGGTCACGGGTCAGTTACCCCCATGTACCCAATGCAGCCCACTATCTACCCCTACCCTTCCCCATCACCTATACCCGTCCCATTCCTAACCCAAACAGACACATACCTTTCTGTCATACGACACCCGCCGTCCCTCCCCGCGGAACCTCGCCACAAGTCGATAATGATGATGCCTCTAAGGAAACCTCATCCCGAAAGAGCACCCAACATTTCAGGGCTTGTCTTTCACCCTCTGACCGCATATTATGAGGGTGACAGAGGAAAAAGGAGGGGTCTGTCGCATGTGTATGTGGATGTGGGTGGGGGGGGGGGGTGATTGGCGGGGATAAGGAGTCTACGGTTGTCAAAGGTCTCTGACTGGGTGGTATGATCATTAATCAAAACTGAAGTTTAGTCTGAAGGGGCAGTTTGAATACATCATCAAACGTCCATTGTCAGGGCCTGTCTCCAGGTCTCATCCTAATTAACCACTCCTCAGTTCCCGCTGCCTCACCCGACCGACACTTGTCGTTGTCTCTTTTCTGTTTTCGGTATTCAGCCTGGCGAGTCGTGGTTTCCGTCTGTGACTTGTATATATTTATATATAAAGGGTGTGGGGTAAACTTCTGGGAACGACGCCTATAAGAATAATAATATGTTCACCACTTCCATGATGAATGTGTAAGCTAGGGCGACTTACAGTTATTTGCGGTAATAAATGAAGAAATATCAAGAAATGTCACCGCACTTACTTACTAAATAGCCAATGTTCATCGCCCCCTCCCCCTCCCAACCCTTGTTCTGTGCCCCGAGGGGTCTCCAATCTATCCTGTGTCAAATGTCGCCCGTCATAGTCTTGGCAGCCCACCATGTCACTGTCACCAACCGCCAGAGACGGTAGGGGGCGGTGGGTGGGAGTATGGGGCAGGGGGGACGTAGTCTGAATGTTTGGGAGAATAGCGATGGTTATATATGAGTGCATTAGTGCATGGGGAGTGGCGTCTACCCCGAGGGTAAGTCCTTCACGGGTGGGATTGCAGCCCATCACCCCCCCCCCTCCCGCCCCCTCCGGGCCCCTTCCTCCCTACCTCCTGATGATCTCTCTATTGTCTCCCATGTCATACATCAGTGAATGGAACAGCTGGGTCCCAATGTGACGTTCGGATATGTTTCCATCGTTACATACCTACCATACCTCCCCACATTTTGGCGTTGTGCGAAGAAATTCACGTAGGCATCTTGACATTATTCGGTATATACAACAATAAATAATATTTGGTGATTGTACCGCCTCAATCTACGGCAGGCGGGAGACAAATAAAGAGAGATAAAGAGAGATTTACAGACCGACCGAAAGAACTATGCTATAAGAAATATATTTAAATTTTGCGGCGTGGTTTTCATAGGACCCACAACCCCCGAAAAATAGTACGTGCAATTACTGAAACGATTTCTCCTGTAAACATGTTCTTGCCTTGGCATGGTACATCTATCTGTTCTTCCTTTAGTTTTGCTCTTTTCTATCACCATTCACTTAAATAGAATATAGCGGCGATGTTATTGTCATCTGTCAAGTGCGACAGAAACTAGCGGAAAACCATGTGCGCGTTTTACGACGTGGACTCCACTTAGTGTTGTGTTATCGTCAAGAGGATCGAGGAGAGAGAGGGACGGACGGTGTAGGCAATTAAAGACGGGCAGGCGTACTATCTGATCCCCCGGCCGATTCTTTTTAGGGCAGCCGCCATTATTGCAAAAGGCGACATCCATTGGTGGAAGAGTGAAAGCTCTGACGCGCGTTCAGCGTATCCACCGGTCTCCCCCCCCCCCCCCCTCTCCCCCCCAACACACATACTCATATATTCGTACTGCCTTTATTCCCCAGCCCTCTGCTATCTGTCGTGGTTACTTTGGATCAAGGAGCCTGCTCGCGGCTTAGCGTGGAATCAATACTATAACGCTCATATTGCAATAACATTTTTGCTGTGACATATGATATACTATTTGCTGCTTGCCCTTTGCGCGGCGGGCATCGAAATGAACTGCAATATTATTACCTTCGTCTATGTGGTGGTGGATTAGCGATAATGATATTAGGTTGCTTCAGATTACATCAAATCCTGGCAACATTTCGTCGGTTTCGCTAGATATTTATATAAATTATACACTTCCAAATGATACAATTCGATTTGGTTTGATATACATGTATATATCTATATGTATTTAGATACGTGTTTAACATGTTAAGCCAACGTGCTTCCACATCGCAATAGAAAGCACGCAGGGTTAATATCGCAGGCGGAGTTGGCTCTTCCTGTCCCTGGCTTCCCTAGCACACCTGAAAACCACCCCGGCGACAGAGCACATAGAGTATTGCTGCGGGCTTATTAGTGATGTCTCTCTCTCCCTGGCGCTCCCTCTCTGTCTCTCGACATTTTGTAAACTGTGCTGGCGGTTGCCCTCCCCACATCCTGCACCCTCCCCCCCCCCCCCCAGTCACCCTCTGATACAGGTAGGCCGGGGAATTGCCTGGCTTCCCAGCGGCTGTCTGTCCCTTGCCCTGAGCCACCTGAGGACACGACGGGTGCTGGCTGTAAGCCGCCCTGAGCCGAGCTCGCCTTGATTGGACGACTGCTCCTTCCCCCCTACCCCTCCCCCCTGCCTTATTATTCACCTCTCTCCCTCCCGCAGTGCCTCTGAGGGGGGTGGGGCTGGTCATGGGGCAGCGTCGTGGAGGAGCGGGGCGAGTGTGAGATGGCCGCTAGATGAGGATTGATGCTTTTATCTATCCGTCTTACATTGGGAGGCTGCTCGGACAGGGACATCTGGTTAATTAACGGGGGAGCGGGTTTGTGGGACAGCTGAAGGGGAGATAAGTGTCTCCAAATGATTGGGCAGAGAAAAGACTGTTATTTCCCGACGTGAAGTGGGTCGCGCAATATCCTCTTGGGCAATAGATTTCTCCAATTGCAATTTTGAATGACTTTAAATCTCAACGTTTCTGCTTTTGACATTTTGCAGCCTATTATAATAAAATGAATGGTTTTAAAAAAAAATGTACCAAATAGATTAAAATCCAGTGATATGTATATTATAATGCAGATACAAAGCGTCGCCATTTTATTTATGTTGTGAATATCGTCCATTCTTCTCATACATAGATCCCAGAGGTCAAGGTCATTGCCGAGGGCAGGCTGACCGTAGACCTCCCAGAGAGTTGCCTCGCGGTCACCACCAACCCACTCGCCTCCCGTGGTCCCATATGTTAGTTCACCCCTTATATCCCTATGTCCATCAGTCTCTTGGTCTTACCATGCAATGCCAGACAAATCAAAGAGCTCAGGGGGTGGGAGGGGGTTGGGGGCATGTTGGGCATGGGGAGACAGTTTGGCGTCATGCAAGATGTTTGAAATTTGGTGTCATTTTTTCCTTCGATCTTTGTCCAAATAGTGGTTGGCTTGGGACGACACTAGGGGGAGACCGATGCGTGTGTGTGTGTGTGTGGGGGGGGGGTGGTACCGACGGGCATAGCCCCTGGCCATGTATGCTGACTGACCCCTCTCCTGTATAGACCACGAGACCAGTGAACTGTTTGTTTTGTCGGTCCCCGCCGGCCGGCGCCCCCTGGTTGTAGGTCTGAGGCTATAGTAGTCACTGGTCGGTAGGTACCTCACCACATCCCACCCCACCCCACCCACGCCCGCCCCGCACGGTCTGCCCCATAGCCCCGGGGGCTAGGAAGCCAGGGAGTCAAGTGGCCGGTCATTCAGTGGCTGCGGGGCTTTCCCATTCCCCTCACCTTTTGTCCCTCTTTTCGGATATTGCCCCTCTTCTTAACCCCACACCCCCTCAGGCCCTTAAAGATGTTGCGAATTACCAGCCAGATTTGCACGAGAGTAAATCACTTAGTTTGTCTTGTGTTGCTATAATACCACACCGTCTCCGTTCAGGAGCTGAACGTTCTGAACGCTCTGAACGGTCGCGGCATATGGGTTTGCGACATTTATAGTGGAGCCAAGTGGAGGATTTATCGGGTATTGGGGACATTAAACCGATCAATCTGGGTGATAAACTAAATACCGAACTGGTCCGCCAGCATGGAGCTACGCGGATTGGTGGGGAGATGTCACGTGTTTTTTGTTTTTGGAAGTTAGTGTCGTCTTTTTTCTCACTTCCTCGCGTTTTAAGTTCACTGGGCATCGTGTTTCAGTGTTTTTGTCGGCGGTGGTAGGCTGGCTATGTATGTACTATAAGGTAGTTGGGTTAGCACACTGTGGTGCGGGATATCCTTGGAGGCATGATGGAAAACCCTCGATAGGGAACATCGTGTGTTGAGGGTGGTTCAGTGGTTGGAATGGGAATAGATATGAAGCAGGTATGTGTGAGTGTTTTCGTGCCTACCTGCCTCCTGCCGTTCGCCTCGTTAGTAACCAGGTGACATGGGGAAAGTGTGAATGTTAAAGGGGGTTGGGGTGGAGGGGGTGGGGGGCGTGAGGAGGTGAAGATCCGGTGTTGGGGTGTGCGTACAAGGAGGGCGGGCGGGTGGGTTGGGTGGTTGCAGGGGTGAGGGGCATAGACCCCCCAGACCACCCGTGTGCGGACTGGGCGGGCAGGTAATCTAAACCCTTTGTGCGGCAGGACATATGTCATTGTGAATCTGTCCAGAACCTGTGGCCGGTGATATGTTCGGTTAATAGGACGACCTAGTTTACTATTTGTTGTGGGAATCTACACGCATGCCTGACAACAAACGACCCACCGGCGAGATTACTCAACTTTTATTCCGACAATTTCATTGCTGGTTGATGTGTTTTTATTTTCCACAGCTGTCCAGGTGAAAATGTGCGCAACCTAAGTTAAACAAGGGCGGATCCAGGATGTTAAGAACAAAGGGAACGGGTGGGGGATGTCATGGGTCGAAAATCCTGACCACAGCTCCCACGAGCGGGGGAGGTGGGGGGGGGGCTACAAAAACAGGGGAACTGGGAGGGGCGGATTGTTGGATGGATCGGAATAAAGCCGCTCAGTACAAACAAATTTACAATATTTATAGGAACAATCAGAAAACGTCTATGAACGTTGACGTTTAAAATACGCTTTGTTATTTTCAAAAAAGGCTTCATGATCCATGGCATGTGAATTATACATACGTAGCTGAGCTGTCTTGAGTTTATTTCCTTTAATTCCCATGCACTATAATTGTTGGTTCACTGTGTGTTTTTGAAGAGTATATTTATTTCTTTAAAGATTTGAAGTTTTATTTCAATTAGATGTCCATTACGTGACACGTGTCTTCCCCCGCTTTGCTGATATCTATTGCTGTTTCCACCGCCCGAGACCGGATAAGGGATACGAGTTTAGCCTCTATAACACGGGTACACCCTCTAAACTGTTCACCAGATGTCTCACCCACAAGAACCCTCCCCAACCGCCACCCGTTTGTGAGTCCAACGGCATCTCAATTCATTGAAAACTTCTCTTAGAAGTAGACGTATATAAAGTTACATCCACCGGTTATACCAATTCAAACTCAGTGATACGTTGGTTGCAGTATTTCGTTGTTCCAGTTCAAATCTCGGCGATTGCAGTATTTCGTTGTTCTTGTTCAAACCGCGTTGGCTTGGGAAATCTCATTCTCCTGGTCAAACTCTCGTTGATCGGTGAACTCTCATTCTCCTGTTCAAACTCTCGTTGGTCGAAACATTTTCGTTTTCCCGACTCAGCCTAAATTAACTGAAGAATTATCGGGGGTCGCCCGTGCATTGCTCGGGGATAACTTCAATTGGAGTCAGCAGCGGGTTATTGTACGTAAAAAAGACCCCCCCCCGCCCCCCCCGGGCGTCTCTCGGAATTCATTCCCTGGGAGGGTTCACTCGATTCTCGTGAGACTTTCCCAGTCACAACTTGTGAGGGCCGCCGGGTGCTCAGTCACGGTAAATTGACACTAAGCTGGTGTACACACCTTCCTTAATGTGGCCTGAGCATGCGCAGACATGCTGTGTGGTCACCTCTGGCGCTTTTCATGGCCAGGCCGATATTGGAATAGTTTGTGGCGGCCACCGCTAGGTGGATAGATACATTGAGCGATTATAATATTATAATTGATTCCCCTTCCTTTGCCTTTCACCAACACGAGGGGAGGGTCCAGGAGAGGTGGGGGGTATGGGCGTGGGGAGGTCAACACAAAAGTTGGCATTTGAATGGTCAGTTTTTTCATAAAGATCATGTGTTGGGGCTTTTGTGAAGTTGTATATTATTGATGAATTAAAAATGAAAATTACTTTTCGCCGTTGCCTCCGTCGGATGGCTTTGTGAAGCTGTGTTGACAGAATGTAGCGAGACCCGCAGTGATAGTGGTGAGCCTGACTGAGTAAGGTCAACCAGCTAACCAGCCAGCTGCCCAGTGGTCAGCTGTGTAGCAGACAATGTTGACACCAGCGCTCTCAGCACATGGCTGGCTAATCCGGCTACTGTCCCACCACTTAGGGGTCCCCTCCCCCACCTCCTCCCCCACCCCCTCCCTCGCCTCCTCCCACACCACCTCCCCCACCCCAAACCCGCACCCCGTGATCCACCCACATACCGCGCCGCAGACCCACTGCCGTACCACCACCCCCACCCCCCCACCCCCCCACCCCTGCCCTACCCGTCCCGTCCGGTGGATCTACTAGACCCACATGAGGTGATTGTCAGGATAAAATGACTTTGCATTCGGTGCTTTTATTTCATTATGCTGTTTGCGTTTTGGTGCCGCCTTCTGATCGGCTTAACCAAGCAAGCAAGGCGGCCAACGCGGAACCTCACTACTGTGTTCTATGCATCGTGCGCGTCTTCCCTGTCTATATCTCTGCCTGTTCTATCGCTTCCTCTGCTTTCTGATGCTCTTCTTTTATCTCCTATCGCTTCCTCTTCTATTTTTTTCTTCTTCCTTTGTTATCTTCTGTATCTCTATGCTTTACTGTTTTGTTTCTTTTCTCATCGCATGACCCAATTTTTGTCTTTCTCTTGGTTTTCGGGACTCTTACTTCAGAATCTATGCTTTGCTGTTTTTCTGCCGTTACTGGTCACACTCATGTCTTTCTCCTCGGTTTCTGCTCTCTTACTTCTGCCAGTCTCCTCCCTTGTGTAGCTGCCGACCGTCCGCCCGCCTCTCTCCCCAACTCTTGTTTGGGGGTAAAATCAATGGCTCCTCTCAACTGGTGAGGTTTGGAAGTTGCTGGCGAGGGCGCGGGGGGTGGTTGACGGCTGGGGAGGGAGGGAGGGAGGGGGATGTGGGGACGTCGATGTTGACCTTGGTCGTCCGTATACGACAACGACGGAGAAGTGGTTTATTACTGACGGTCAATACGAAGAGAATGTCAGTGTCTGTGGTGTCGGGGTCCTGGGAACACGTCGGCGTGAACTGACCCATGCATCATCCCAGGCCTTGAGTAAACCACGGCTCACTAGGTGGGGCATTACAGGCGGGAATTCCTTCACGACGTGTGTGTCTGTACTGTAATACACACACAGTGAGATAACCGAGGCTGCTATATATTTGTCTATCCAGATATAGATATATAAATATAAATATATAGCCGCCTCTGTTATATATATATATATAGAGAGAGAGATATTTGTATAAAACTGGAAAGAGCCAATTGAGGTGTCGAAACGTCATCTCGTGAAACGACGTTTTATTGTCTCGCGAGATGATAGTAAAGAAGTGCACCAGTATCGTGGTATTGACTGGAGAATGTGGATAACGAGAATTGACGACTTTCCGGGGGGACAACAGGGGCAATGGAAAGTCGACAAATATGATCCAATTCGGGATCTCCTTTTTCCAATTTGGGGACTTAATATGATATAATAGTCACTATATGAGCCAAGCAAAGAGGGTGAAGGAACGTGGTGATGGGGGACCTGGAGGGAGGTGTGGAGGGGGGGGGGGGGAGTGTAGATCGGGACCGATAATCTTGCTGTCCAGAGGAGTTGTCATATGGAGGAAGGGGAGGGGGTGGTTTGGGGGGAGGAGGTCTACCAATTCATATGCGAGGCAACTAGTGGATGAAGCTGGCCGCGAGCCGAGACAGCCAGCCCCCGGGCACCACCAGAAATCCCCGCCAAATATCGGCGGTAAATCGATTTATGTTCGATCTCGGGACAACGGCGTCGTGGGTGGGCCCGCTCGCCGTGTTCTCGGGAACACGTGATCTCTGGGCGAGATCTCGCGGGAGTGTCGTTGAGGTTATTATGACTGGTCGATGCCATTTACTTGACATAAAGGCAGGGGGGGGGGGGGAGAGTGCGTGATCGCGCTAGGATACTGGGAAGTAGCGCCGCGCCGTCCGTCATATACCACCGGTCTGCAGAGAGACCGGGTGACAACCTCGAGGGTGACATGTGATTCCGGTAGTTAGGAATGTCATGGAATGTAATCCTGAATAGAGTGGGGTTTATGACACCATGTGGGCTCTGTATGATGTATGAAAGACTTCCCCGCTGAAAGTCGTTGCCCTATATTCACAATGTATGTCATTAATTAATTTGAATACATGTTTTGATGGCTGTATTTTCTCTATGTAGCACAGGCTTAGTGTTAAATCGCTTGTGGTTAATTTGATAGGGGTAGCTTACATTGACGGGCTCATGTCATGGATACAACCCAGGACATCGTGATTAAACACTTGGCATGTGTCCATGGAAAAGGGTCACTCATCTTTCATTCCTTGATCGGATAAAGTAGATTTCTTGGATGTCTGTAATAAGTTGGCCTAAAACACTGACTTATCCACGACCATGTATGCTACCACTCCCTCTATTCGCCGGCCGCCCCGCCCCACCCTCCATCTATAGTACCGTATGACCCGAGCTCGGGTATAACATACGGGCGGCAACCCATTTGATGACACATACGGACGGTCTTTCCCCGGAGTATGGGAATATTTAGAGGCATAATGCGGAATACAATAAAGGATTTGTCATTGGCTAATAATTCCCGGGTCAGCCATGTCAGGTTGGATTTTTATGGCGACCCTGGATGCGTGTCTCTAAGGCGCGATGGGTCTAGTCATATAGCTGTTAGTTACACCCATGTATTGTTGCGCGACAATTACGACTAAAAAGAAAAACACTCCGACGCAGACCGAACTTTTTTTTTTACTTGATTCTACCACATTGACGTTTCAAAATGGCTGTATGAATGTCATAAAAACCACTGGCAGTTAGCTGTGCATATTATCCATTAGCCAGACACATAGTTATGAAAGGCACATCAGAGCCGCGGCTCACCGACGTTACTCAAACACAACTGAAATCGCGACAAAAACAGCGCCACGGTTCGGATGCCCTGTTGCTTTTCAAAACACTCTCCTTAGAGGCTGACTCAACCAAAACGAGGTGGAGGGGTGATATTGTCCGCCAGAAGAGTGTTGTCGGCGGAGGGGTGAAGTTGGGAGGGGAAGGGGTGGGTCGGTGGGTGGGAGAGGGGCGGGGTGGGTTGAGGGTGAAGTGGAGGCAACCCCGCGATGTTGCCCTAACGCTCGAGCCACATGCACACACAAAGGGAGATATTTCAGACTTTCACGCCGTTAAAACTTTGATAAATTTATATAGAGCGGTCGGCGAGACTCGCACAAAGGGCCGCAGTATATTTTTTCCTCGCGGAGGTGTCGCATGACGTGTTATAGAGGTGGCGAGGTCCCCCTGGCCACCCTCCCCTCCCCTCGGGCGGTAGGGGGAGGGTGGGGGGTCGGTGTGAAGTGTCGGTCACGGTCCATATGGTGTACGGACTATCAATGACAGAGTCAGAGTGGCTCTATCTTTATATATATATTCTATTGCGGAGCTGCCAAAAAACAGAAAACCGAATAAGAAATGATGAGATGAGTTAGATAACAAGTGGGAAGAAGTCATGTCCTAGGGGGTCAAAAGTGCCGCTTGTCTCAGGCTACAATGAATGTAACACTTTCCATCTTCTTCTCCTGTCGCTTTTTTCATTTTATTATTAAGACGGCGTATGGATGAATACACAACTCCGTACATTACGGTGAGTGGGTCGGAGTGAGGGAGGATTGTGTTGTGATGTTGTGATGGTCCCCTTGTGAGGTCGGACATCACATCCTATGAGGCGACGCCAGCCAGGGTGAAGCTGTCGCGCGAGGTCGTGGGCCCGCCCTCCCTCCCTCCCTGAGGCGGTTTGTCACAGTGGGGGAGAAATGCTCCATAGTCCACCCCCAAACCCCCAGGCGGTTTGTCTCGAGGGTGAGATCGCGAGCAAAAATAAAAAAAAGTCCCAATTGCGCAGGTGCTTGGCGCACGCAATTAAGGCACCTGACATATCAATGATTGTATCTGAGGTCCTGCTTTATTAAGTTCAGCACTCAGACACTCCTTGCTTCAATATGTCTGATTTAGTTAAGTGTTTTAATAGCGTAACTTCTTCGGGCACCGTCATAACCAAAAAGCTCTTTATAAAGGGGATTCGTACGTACACCACAACGAGGCTTTCACGACAATGCGTCTTCTACGCGATGCATTCAAGTCTCATTCAGCGTTGTTACATGTCTTTCATATGGGCTCATTGTGTTTCGTTCGACATCCAATTCGTCCCCCGACGTTCAAATCTCCACACTCATTTCGCACCTCTCGTATATAGAGTTGTCGTCAGACCCCCGCCTTTATCCATATATCCTCGCTAGATGGCGCTTCAGTGTCTGTGTTCTCCACCCCATGCTCTCAATGGCCACCCCACTGTGACCTTACACCCCCCACCCCTGCCACCCCCTTCACACTTGCCATAACACAACTCTACATCTGCCGAGAGGCGGGGCGGGGTGCTTGTCGCCTCGGACCCCCGTCAGACCGGCCCCCGGGCATCACGACGCCTCCATCAGACCGCCCCCCCTCCCTCTCTCCCCCGGCAACACACGTCGAGTGACGGATGAGGTCTCATCAAGCTCATAAACGGCGCCGCCCAGGGGTAGGAGGGAGGGGGGGAGGATAAGGGAGGGGGGGGGGCAGTAGGGGGCTCAGTCCCACACGTTGCTAAGCTACATCATTCAGTTCACATGTTGTCGTGGTAGATGTAGACTGTCAGTAGTGCTTTCCCCTCCGCCACACCTCCGCCAGCCCTACCCCTCCCCAACCTCCCATTCTCCATTCCCGCCTCCTCCTCCTCCTCCTCCTCCTCCTCCTCCCAGATCCTTTATACGCTTTATACACCATCCCCATCCGCTGACCCTGGGTGGGGGGTGGTGGGGCCCTATAAATGATCTTCCCCACCACGCCACCCCTTCATTGCGTTGGCGATCCCCTGTCACCCCCCTGTCACCCCCCACCAACCTGCCTCTACCTCACCACCCCCACCACCCTCCTCGCACGCCAAGGTACATCGTTATCCCTGTCCATCCTCTTTATAACCTTGACCGTAACCTTGACCTTGAGAAGCCCGCATCCGTTGCATGCAGAGACATAATGCTTCGTCCACCCCCTGTAAGTCCCTTTGAAATAAAAGTCCCTGTTAACCAACTGCCGCGTTCAGTTTTGAAGCACAGCCTACAAGGGACATTGCTTAACGATCATGTCAGACACGTGGTCCCAAATGGCTAGCTGCATCGGTGACAACACCACGTGCGAAACTCTCGTCTTAATATACCGCTTTGAGTCTGTGCGAGAGTTAGGTCTACCATCATATCTATCATACGGGTGGATGATATATACCTGGGGATGGGCAAGAGTGGAGGTGCTGTAAGGTGGTGGGGTGGAGAGGGGGAGGGGAGGGGAAGTGTGGGCGGGAGGCAGGGGGGACATCTAATGTGTCTTAATACCTGGGTTCTGTGGGTCAATATAAACGTTGAATAATGAATAAAAACCGTCGGTAGTCGTGGCCTCTGTGCTCCGGCGATGACAGCTTCAAGTGGCGCCCTCCCCCCCCCCCCCCTCCCCAACCCTGGCCATACAGTTCCCCACACTTCTCTCCACCCCCCCCCCCCCCTCACCCCGCCACCCCACCCATCCTTCCCCTCTCTCTCGTCAAAGCGAGCGCTCTATAATAATCACAGGTTTCAGCGACACCTGCATAGAGAGGGTTCCCTTCCGTACCATCGCCGTGCCAAGGCAGTCATCGGGGTGGCGGCGGCGGTGGCGGCGGCGGCGGCGGGCGGGGGTGTCGGTGGTGGCACCGGGGGGGGGCAATATGGCGACAGGCAACCGGCTTACCGCGTTTTACCGCCCGCGACGTCGAGACAAGCGCTCCCGGGAGGGACGGACGACTTGGCAGTTTAATAGATCAGTGCCATTTTGACCACTTCGCCTCGACGCAAGGAACGCGCAGTTGAAACTGACGAATTACTCCCATTTTACGACTCGATCTGCCGCCCTCCTCACTCCTGTAGCTGCTGTTTTCATCTGCGCTCTCATGGGCTGTGGTTACAGCTACGGAAGCCTCGACACTTAATGTCTAAAAGCTTAGCTTTAAACAAAACGAAAAAAAAACACTGAATAGTCGAAATTTGTTACAACTGGAGTGGCCCCCCAGAAAAAAAAGTAACCTCGGCCCACTGGGGATATTAAGTATTATTGTGTGGTGTTTAATAGTATGGGGGGTCGAGTTTCAGTGTTCCACATAGCCGTATGGCATCCAGTTTCTCTATTGTCGTCATGGAAGCGTGGTGTGGGGGCGGGGGGGGGGGTGCTTTGTGTCCTGAAGCCATTAAAACTCCCTTGTATTGTACGGTATGTGGCATTTATATCACTGATGTATATTGAGGAGAAAGAACCTTAAAATATACGTTAAAAGTGGAATTAATGACCACACAAGAAAGAACGAACTTGGCTTTACATTGAAACTCGTTATTATTGTGAGGTTTGGCATGGTGGATACTAGGAATGGAGGAGGCGGATAGAGGTTACAGAGAGATAGAAGGGTAGGGGTTTAACGGGTACAAGGGGTGGAGAGGGTGTATCGACGGTACAGGGGATAGAGGGTGTCTGTAGAGGGTATATGTGATTAAGGGGTAGGTGGCATAGATGGTACAGGGGATGGAGGGAGGTGGTAACGTGGGTATTAGGAAAGGAGGGGATGGGTTCGCTTTAGAAGCGCGGTCACCAACCTAGCGATAATGGTGATCACATGATAAATAACCGATTCAGATCATGGACCTCGCTTTTTGACATGCCATCATATGGTATATGTACTCGACATGTTGCTATTGATGCTGTTGAATTGTCTGAATCCTCCACTTGTATGATGTAAACAAATGTGTACACCACAAGAGGACCACCAGTCTGCAGAAACACCAGGACACATATTCGTGCCCTCCCTCTACCCCCCACCTTCCCAAAAACTCACTCACTTCCGGCGGTACCCCCCATTAACCACCCACCTGACTCAATGCGCGACCACCCTCATAGCAGCACCCCCCCCCCTCCGCTGCTCCCCATTCTCCACCGCCACCCCTGGTCGGCCCCAATTTACATGGTAATTCCCCAGGTATTGTCTCGCGTTCCACTCAGGGTTTGAGAATTTTTATTCCTCCTGCGTGCAAAGCACAAACGCCATTTTCACCTTGGCGCGAACCCCCACCTGGCTGCTCTGTAATCAGACCCCAATGGCGGTCAGGGAGGTAGGGGGGGGGGGGGAGGGCATGAAAGGGGAATTCATGGAGGGAGGGCTGGGGGGCTGGGGGTGGACATTTGGCGCTACCAGCGGGTGGGGGTGGTAGTAGAAGTAGTGGACCAGGGGTTCATGCCAGCTAGACATGGCTTGCAGGGCAAGAAAATGACTTTATGGCTCGAACGAGGGTCGTTACTCATAGGACACCCCACAAAGAACCCCCGCCACTAAATGAGCCATGACACTGGTGATGACCTCTGGACGGGCTGACGCCACTGCCGAAAGCTGGGCCTGATTGTCGTAAAACGTTGAATTATTCCCAATGCCAATTATTTATAATCAGTGTGAGTGGGTGCTTCGTCGTGTGATACCATGTGGTGACTTGGGACTGAGAATATATATATACATATATATATATCGCTTAAAGCTAATGTCCCCCTCGTGTTCTCTGCCTAAACGTCTTGCTCGCTTGCTTCAACGTGTTTTCGGTGAATGCGTCTCACCCCATGTGTCATTCTTCGTGTCTCGTGATACATTCTATGAAGACTTTGCTATAGCTTAAGCCACGTAGACACAACCATCGTATATACTAACTAACACATTGTAGGCTCTGCCCGATTGATGGATACATTACACAACGAAACCCTGGCACTGATATTTGAAAAATCCTAATATTGTAAGAAATGCCAATTATATCTTCCTCGTTGTCAAATCTCGCCAATGTGACACATGCTTTTAAAATCCCGCTGTACGAGATTTCAGTGTAAGTTTCAATAGTTTTAGACCACGTATTGTCACGTATGAACGGGACCACTCAGCCCATACCATTGCCTATTTCTTCACTCTGGTTTAAAGATTATGTCACCATAGACAAGAGTCTATTGTTTATTCTCCTGGGATGTTGCAGAGAAAAAAAAATGGGTGTCGTTTTCCCCTTGTTTGTATGAAATATATAATAAATTATAAAGAACTTGTCGCGCAACACATGAAGTGTCCAGGCACGGCTTTTATTTATAGACCCACGTCGGTTGGAGCATCCACGGACCTCTAATTTTACAATTGACTTTCCCTCTTAAACAATTGCCATGTTTTGCTTCAGAATACACAACGCGTGTTAAATATGGCCTGAACAGTTCCATATCACTGTGTACCCATGGTGGTGCTTTGCTCAACTTAAATCAGAATTGTGCCGCAGTTTATGCGCCAAGTAAAGAGAATCTAACCCCCTGTGTAAATACAACCGGCGAGTACGGAAGGTTACTGAGTGACGTATGCTGCCAAATAGTTCGTACTGCGGTGCCCTCCCCCCCCCCCTCCCCCCACCCCCCGTCTCGTTACTCCTCTTTTAGTGCCAACACGCTGTCCCCCACACCCCCATGCCACCATCACGGTAAAGCTGACATACATTTCTATTCTCGCCGCAATGCGATAATGCTATATAGACAAGATTCCCCCTTCCTTGCACTGTCGTCTTCAGCTATCGTGATGGCATCCAGATTGTCTCGCGTGAATCTCGTGCCGTGGTTGACATATTTAACGTATAAATATACATCCAAGGGGTATTTATGGCGAGATAATAGAATTCCTTGTGATGGAGGAAGTGAGTGGCGGGTAGGTCTGTTTCACATGTGTTTGAGGAAGTGGATCACAGG
Organism: Arenicola marina; assembly: GCA_964019135.1. NCBI lineage: Eukaryota > Metazoa > Annelida > Polychaeta > Arenicolidae > Arenicola > Arenicola marina. The sequence goes on along the minus strand of OZ025261.1, from coordinate 11,772,078 downwards.
GGTAGGGGGTGGGGGGTGGTGCGGGGGATATGTGGGTAAATATGACGCCGTCATGGCGTCCTTTTCTAGGTCATTGGGGTGTAGCGGGAAGGGGGGTATGGTCGGGAGGGGTTGTTAGGGTGAACGTGAGGGGCAGCGGCGGCAGGGAGGGGTCATATTGGGGTGCAGAGGGAAGGTGGTAGTGGACGGTGGGGGGGGGGGGTGGTCTTGGGGTGAAAATGAAGGGCGGAGGGGTCGTTTCTCTACCGCAGGCACACCTGCTGGAAATATTAATGGCTGTCAATGGGGGTTGTTTGTTCTTGCCGAGTGGGTGGGTGACGGGGGGGGGGGTGGATTGGCGAGGGGGTGCGCATGTGGTGGGGTCGACTGGGGGTGGGGTCGCCTGAGGGTCAAGGGGTAGGACATACCACGGGATAGTATGGTGTAGCATGGTAAGCCTGGAAGAAAGGGAATAGGGTGGGAAATGGGAAGGGAAGGAGGTTGGGGGCGGGGGGAGGAGAGGGGAGGGAATGGGTGGGAGCCCAGCGGATGTCCATGACGGTTCATCGCCCTTGGGAAGCTGAGGCGAAAGGGTACGGTGTGAGAGGGAAGAGGGAAATAGGGGCGGGGCAGAGGGGGGTGGGGGGAAGGAGGGGAAGAGGAAGTTGCTCTTCCCAATGATGGTGACATGCGGGAAGCGGTCAGAGAGGGAAAGGGAACAGTGCTTTGTATATTTGCTGTGTCAGCATGTTCTGTTGTCGCACGTGGCCCAGTGTTGGTGCCGCCTGGCCGATACCTTGCCTGTCGTGTTGTCTTTGTAGTTTTATGTATGGCGTGTGTTGATAGCCCAGGACGAGGGGCTGTGTATGTGGTGGGGTGGAGGGGGTTAGGGAGGGAAGGGAAGGGTAGGATAGTGGGAGAGGGAGAGGGAGGCAGAAGGATCCGGACAGAGGCAAAGTCACATGGATTTACCCGTCAGTGGAGGGACTGTTGTTCCCCGACAACCTGCGGAAGGAGAAAAACTGTCACGTAACCAGAAGGTCAACCACGTCAGTGAAACCATTCCTTGGGGTAACTCTGCGTAGAATAAATCCCCTGGTCACCCCCTTCCCCTCCCCCCTCCCCCCTCCCTCCCGCCTCCTCCAAACTCTCCCCTCTCCATCACCCCAACGCGAGCCGTGTGAGTGACGTTTTCGCTCTACCCACCCCCCCCCCCCCCACTCACCCTCACCATGCTTGCTAAGTTTGCCATGGTCCCACGAACGAACGGGAATGATAAGTATAGAATGAAACAAGCAGACAGAGGGAACTAAAGTAACATTAATATTTTCCTTCGTTCCCTTCAATCATAAGCGATGGGCGAATGTGGGTTTTAACACAGGGAACCATGCATTTATCAACAATAGAAACACAAAAACAACAAACTCAGCTCGAGACGGACATCAGTCTGTAGACGACAAATCGGGCTTGTCATGTCTTCCCTCTTGATCCCCTCCCCCCGGTGGCGCCTTATCTTCGCTACCATAGCAACAGTCACCCCCCCCCGCCCCCCACCTCGTGTTGCCATAGAATCCGTCGCCCAGAGCTCCAGACCAGTATCCACTCTTCCGTCGCTAGGCGTATGACAATTTTATCCACTAATATGCCGTTAATAACCTGATATTTGTTCCCATGGCCACCAGAGAAATGTGAATAATGGTGAAGCATTCAATTGCCAGGGCGAATACCAATGTCCCTTGCTACCTTTTTTTGTAATTAGTCCGTGATTGGCGCAATGAATTGGTTTCAGACATCAAAAATTGGCTTGTGGCTCGAAAGACATTAATTTTATCTTTTGAGACGTACTGCTACTGCTAGGGCTTCGGGTGCGTCTCTTGCTACTGTTAGGCTACGTGTGGATTATTGCCATGGCTACGGCTAGGTTTTTTTTGCTTCTGCTTTCAGTTTATGTTAATGCGTGGCTGACTTGTTGTATGTGGGTGGTGGGGGGGGGGTAGGTTGCTTCTTCCTGTGTCAGTTGGGGGATAAGGGAGAAGCAGAGGGGGAGCGGGAGGCAGAGGGGGAGCGGGAGGCAGAGGGGGAGGGGGAGCGGGAGGCAGAGGGGGGAGGGGGAGCGGGAGGTAGATGGGGAGGCAGAGGGGGAGCGGGAGGCAGAGGGAGAGGGAGAGGGGGAGAGGGAGGGGAGGGAAGCACAGATAGCGCAATAGGCGAGAGGGACGTGGGATAACGAGGACACGAGTAACATCATCATTGAGTGTGGTCCGCGAGGAAGGGGGGGGGGGTGTGAATGGCCGCCTGGGTAAGGGTGGAGTGGATGAAGGAGGGGAGGGGGGGTGCTGGGTATATGGTAACACGGTGATAAGGAGTCTATGATTGGATTCTGGGCTGCCGTCCACTGTTTTTGTCGTACAAATCAGACGGCTTTTGGTTGGGGAAAATTGGATTGCCAGCTCGTGGCTTGCTGGAAGATGGCTCGCCGCGAATACGAAGGGAGGGAGAAGGGAACAGGGGAAAAACGGGCCGAGGATGGGAGGGGGAAGGGGAGTGAGTGGTAGCTGGTCCGCCAACCAATGCCTTGTCCGGGGCTGTAATGTTACATCTCTGAGCGGATGTGATGAGTATGAGAGGGTGGGCGTGGGGATGGGAGATGGGGGGGGGGGGGGGGGTAGCGGGCGGCTGTTGCTGCAGCTTGCTGCTGGTCATATCACATAGTCTATCTCGGTATTAGTGTTATGATTATGAAGCCACATACCGAACGCGTGCAGTTAACCTGCAGCAGCAGCCTGGGACCTGTCGCCATAGTGACGAACAGCCGGGCAACATTTCTGCGGGGTGAGATACCCATCTGTCAGATTGCTCACAGGAGACCGGCCTGGATTTGTTCTGACGGAAGATAATGCATCGCGAACAGACACCCCCCCCCCCCCCCACCGCCCCCAGCTCCTCGAAATCCCCTCTCTTCCGCATGCCTTCACATAATCAGTTCTTGGGATAGGAAGTGAACCCCCCCCCACCCACCCACCCACCAACCCGCTACTATTCCTAGCAGTTGATGGGATCTCGCTCTCTGCGTTATAGCCGACATCTTTCACAATAAGTGTGAGGTCAAGATGTGAGGGGTTCTGGCTATGAGGTCGGATAGGTTGCTGGCGTCCACTAGACGTTGAATCGCGTGGATAACTCAATAGTCGTGACCAGTATCCAGGGAATTAAGGTATCTCTGGCCGAGATTATCGGTGATTTAGTATGGTGACTCAGATCTGTAACTAAGTTAGGCGAGGCTGACGTAATCACCGCGCTTAAGAAAACCGCACCAGAGTATGATGGAACAGGCAAAGGATAGTGTACCCAAGGGCTGCTGCCCTATAAGTCGGCTGCTATACCCCCCCCCCACCTCCTCCCCCCCCCTCCACACAAAACATTCACAACTTACGTTTACTTCTTCATGCCCTATCCATGTGAACAAAAGTCGATTATGTATACCAGCCCGCCAACCCTACCGACATGCACATATACACCCAAAGAAACGCAACCTCAAGTTCACTATACTAAGCGCTTCAGCTAAAACCTGGTCTGACTCATGCACTATTTGGTTACTGAGAAAAATCGGGAAAAGCATCAAGGGTTAAGTGACTGTAATTGAATATATAAGATCCTATGATGTAACACTAAAGCTCTGGCTTTCTCGTAATGGGTTATAACGGTTTTAATGCCAATAGGTGTCGCTGGGTGTAGGGCTGTGAGCCGCGCGGCGCAGTCACGGCCACCCTGCCACCCTGCCACCCTGCCCACACACCTGGCCGCTCACACCCCGAGCTCCCTCACCCCTGTATGTCTGTCTCGGTACCGTCGGTACCGCCGTCACGTGACGTCGTGCTGTGTGTTGGGGAGAAGTGTTAACACGTCCATTACGGACAGCCCTACTCGGCAATTAACCGTGAAACCAGTCGGCCTCTGGGTAACGTTATGTGATGTACTGGTGGATGCCTTAATTAGCGCCTCCGTGTGAGGGGAAGCAGGGGGGGGGGGGGTGGGGGCTGGCGGGCGTGGGGGGCGGGGGCGTGGCGGGGTAGGGGGTGGGGGTCCTGAGGGGGTGGGAGGGGGAAGTTCAGGGGCGGCGAGGCGGGGGGCGGGAAGAGGTTGTGGCGTCTGGCAAGGCTTGGGGGGTTGGAGTGGCGGGCGGTATGACCCCGCAGGCGACATGGAATGGAGGGGGGAGGAGGGGGGATGGGGGTGGGGTAAGGACGTTATGGCCCCCTGGACTTTTGTCTTGTGGCGATGGCCCTAATTGGATCCCGCTGCTTGTCTCGTCCAGCGAGAGTGGCGGGGCCGGTGAGAGTGGGTGTCACCGCGACATCACCAAGGCGACACTTCTCACCTGCCGACAGGTGCCACTTTATGAGAAAGAGGAGAAAGAGGGGTGGTGGCGGAGGTGGAGCTTGTGGGGCGGGGGGAGGGGGTGAATGCAGTGACGGGGGCCCAAGCCATAGATGTTGTATCAGGGGATCGAATTTAATCTTAATAGATGCAACAATGGATGCGATACTTCTGAAGCAATGAGACAGCTGTCCACTTCCCTGAAGTCTGATCCGTTGTGGCTACCACTAGGGTTAGTCTGCGCCTAATGCATATTTAAATAACCCTTGCATTAATTTCACATTCTTTACTTTAACAAACTTAACATCACTAACTCTGCCAATCGATTGAAGCAACATGTGCTTAATGCCACCGCCGCAACCACCAATGATGGAGCTAGTTAGTCGGTGTGAAGTTACCGAAACACGACTTTTCGCTTGTAAGGTGGACGTAGCCTGCACCGCACCCCCCCCCCCCCTTTCCTCCCACCCTCTGTTGACTGCTGAGAGGTCAGTCAAGGTCCGAGGACTGGTCAGCTATTGATCAGGACAGCTCCCCGAGGGGTCAGGTTTCATTGGTTCCCATGGGGATCGATGGGTCCTGGAGGAAGGGGCGGAATGATATCCCCCGGTGTTGTTCTCATGACTACGTCTAGACCCCCCCCCCCCCACCCCTTTCCCCCGTTCCTCTCCCAAGGACGGGGGTGGTGGGAGAAGAATTAAGAGTCCGACTTGACAGAGCTAGGAGCGGTGGGCTTAACAACCCCGACACATCGACCGCCTCTAGTGTTTATGCTGAGGACCAATCGATGCTACAATAAAGAACCAGATATTTGATATAATATACGGTCCATCCACAACGCAGCCACAGAATAAATTGTTATGACTTCGGGACGTATTTTGGGGATTAGTCCATTGTTTGACATCGTTCTAACATTTCAACCTCTTGTTAACAATGGACTGCCCGGAAAAAAAATGTCGCCCCAATTCGAACTATTGTGAGAATAAATATTGCCCTCGGGGTATTCGTTGACCTGGGGGATCCCAGATTGATGATAAATAACGACCGACATCTGTACCCAATGCGCTGCAGACAGCTCCTTCCTCAATCGATCCACTGAGTTAATCTGCACTGGGGGAAACTCGCCAACTCCCAAACTCTATTCGTTAAAGCCTTACTTAATCCGGTGCCAAGAGCATTAAACATGTCAGCCGCTTGTATTTCTCTGCCCCGCGATTTTTTTCTCCGGAGTATTGGAATCCTCTCCCGCTGTGAAAAAAACGTTTAGGAAAAAAAATCGTCTGAAGTAGGAATCCTGACATAGGGGGCGCTGGCGGGGAATCTTTACATAGGCCGCGCTGGCGGGAGAATCTTTACATAGAGGGCGCTCCCTCAATGCCATGGCCGTTGATTCTTTCCGAGGCCCATTACGACGTCCCCCTACCGGTGTTTAGACGTATTGCCGTACCCTACCAACGAGGAAGGGTGAGTTATCTATTTATCTCGATCGCTCACTGTTCCAGAGACTTGGGAATAATACGTGGGACGGTGGGCGGGCGGCTCTGTGCTGTCTGTGTGTCGCTTCGGTCCCTTTCATCTGGATAAGAGTCTTATCGGGACTCAGTGGCGAGAGAGATAGGACTCGCGGTCTAACTAACGGCGTCTGCCCTCCCTGTCCCGCTGTCTCCACCGAGAGGCACCGTCTGCCCGGGGCACTTGTAAGCTCATCAAGACGTTTGATTGTCTGGCGGGGAGAGGGGGGGGGGTGTAGTATTAGACGGGGTGGGGGGTGGTGGGGGTAGGGTGGGGATCGGTGTTGGCTGGGTGGGGTGCGGGGGGGGGGTCGTAAGGGGTTGGGGGTGGACGCCATCTTTCCCCTCACCAGGGGTGGGTCAGGGTCAGAGGGCGAGGTCACCGTTTAGAGACACGCGGTGATTGACGTAACAGAGTGGCTGCATGGGCCTCTCCCTGTCCCCGACACCCCACTCCCAGTCGCAATTTACACACCGCTCCCCCCCCCCCCCTCCTCCCCCGTTCGCCCTGTAGTCTTAACTGTGATTCCATTGTGTAAATAGACGATTTTCTCATCATGATGTCGTAAGTGGCCCTCTACCCCCCGGCGGGTGTGAAGAAACGTCTGCTTTCCTCCCTCAAGTTGTCATGGTAATACTTACAAGGTACTTGAGGGCGGGTGGATCCCCCAGAAGTGGCGACCCTCGGGACAAGGGTTGTGTACCCCCCCGCTCCCCCCCCCTCCCCCCTCCAACGCTCAGCTCGGTCAGGGATCGCGCGGACGCTTTCCCGTTCACCGAGACAGTCCCGAGCTCCGTTTTTTTTCTGTAGACCCTCTTCCTATTCTGCCTATCATCATATAACACTATAAACGTCACACAAAGTCGATGTTTAATTTGCGAAACTCACAACATGGTGTCGTTGGAGCGGCCCCAGTGGTGTTCCCCGAGATGTCGATTGCTGGAGCACAGGCGACGCTGACGTCAGACCTCCGTGTTCCTGGCTGTTGCCGCTGTTTTCCCTTTTTTTGTATGACTTTTGTTAAATAGCTTCAAATTACGATGTCAGACACAATCATGTGAAGATTATATTTTATTAAAAGCAGGCTGAGGTTTACACCAGTCCGCCGACTTTATTTAATGATTATAACCTTGCAGTAAGAAGAAAAGTGACCTTTTTCAACCTGAATTAATCAAGTATATTTTTCTGTTATCGTGTTTGACAGATACTAATTCCACGTTCATTTTGTCATTGAAGAGTTTTCTTTTCATAAATACTGGCATGAGATGAAGCTGTATGAATGCATAAATATGTATGCAGTCCGCGTTTCTGAACGTAAAGCAGGTACCAAGAGAGGTCGATGTGTGGGGAGGGGGTGGCGGGCGAGATCGCGGGTACAGGGGGGAGAGGCGCCGGGAAGTGAGGAGGGCGGGTAGAGGGGGGGGGGGCGGTTAGGAGGAGGTGTGGGGAGAGGGCGGGGCGTGGCCGGGGCGTGGCCGGGGGTATGTAGTGTGTTATATGGAGCGCCCCCACGCACGTCGGTTTACAAACTGGTCGCGACGACTTGTCAAGAATGCTCAACACTGATAAGCTGGACGTACGCGGCTGCTAGCCACCCAGCACGAGCACTAGGTGAAGGAGTGGGGGTGTGTGTGTGGGGGGGGGAGGGGGGTAGAGTCCAATGGGGTGGGGGTGGTAGGCGGGGGAGAAAGAAGGGCGGAGTAGCACAGGGAGCAACGTAGGAGGGGAAAGTATGTGTGATTTAGGACCCGGCTACAACACACAGATTTGTCCAAACACAACCCCCACTGCGCTGCCCCCTCACCCCTTCCGGACCCACACACACGACCACCCTCGCCCCCCCCCCCGCATCTGCTACCCCCCCCCCCCCCCCGGCCTCCCTCGGGCCTGGCGTTAACCTGGCGCCACAGCCTGCCATCTCTTGGCCCTCACCCCGTTTACCCTGTTGTTTACCTTAGACCCTGATCACCGAGGGTATTTCACCGGACAACCCCAGCCTTCACCTCACACTGTCCCTCCCGACTCCAGATAAAGGCGGCAGCTAGAGTCATCCGGAAGGAGGTTAAAGTAGAATCAGTCAGCTGGTTGGCTGGCTGATGGCGCGGAGCGGAGTGGATGGTTTCTAGGGTTACCTGATGGTGGTGAAGGTGGGAGTGGGATAGGAGTGGAGGGGTGAGGGTCGGATGGAGGTGTGTGTTGGTGGTGGTGCGGGGTGGGGGCGGATAGGTTGTGTGTGTTGCAGCAGCTCATG